>LBFM01001430.1:13229-26582 GCA_000988765.1 Achipteria coleoptrata | reverse complement strand
TGTGAACTTTTATATTCATTTTTCTTATTTGAAATATTTATGAGGAAAAGATTTTGTTTTGGTTATGAAAAATATTTTATTTTAATCCAATCCGTAAAACATTTTCAGTACTTTTATAGCTTTAATCAAAACATTGTTTTAAGTGTGAAAAGAGTGATCATAAAAATGTAAAAACTGAGAAACAGATAGCACTCTAACCGAAGGCTAATGTTATAAAAATTGGGTTAAATTTTGGTTTAGTTTTTGAGAGACTCTCTGAGACTCTGACACTAAACTGACTCTCAGTCTAAACACTGTTTACACAACAAATCAAAAAATAGATTTTTAATTTCAATCACTTTAATGGTATTTGACTTAAGATTACTATAATTTACTAATAATTACCAAATTTCTCAATCAATTGATAAGTGATTAAAAATATTTTGAAATACAATTTTGATTATAGGATTGAAATTAAATATTTTTTGGACACTATTTTCACAAAATTGTTAACAAATCGCGAAAATTTTGTATTATTTTGATTCTGAAAATCAATTGAATAGAAATTGAATTTCAAAATAATCGTTAAAATGAGTTCAAATACACAACGAGTTTGGAAAGTAAGTGAATCCCTCTTTCAATTGATCCCAATATTTGTATTGTCTTTAATTTGTGTCTTTAAAGGTAATTAAACCTCATTTACCGCTCATTAAATTCAAAAAAGGAGGAAATGTCACAACAAATGGTAAATCTTCTCAATTCTCGCAATTATTAAATCTATTCAAAGATGTCTTTCAATTAATTTTATTTAAAATCAATTTAATATTAATTTTATTATTCACTCAATTATTTGCTTTTATTTGTCTTTAATTATCTGTTAATTGGAAACAATATTTGAGACCAAATTAATGAATAGATTTAACTGAAAATTGTTTTTAAAAACTGTATAAACAAACAGTTGGTATGATTTCATCAGAGAGTGTCAACACGTCTTCCACTACTTCTGGTCCGCCGATCGGATCCACTCCTCGCGGCTCTGGTATTGAAGAAGAACTGATGCCAAAACGATATCAACGAAAACCAATTAGTGATCTCGAAATGGAAATAATTGAAGTAATTATTTGATTTGATAACCATTTTTTCAATTGATTTAATCAAAACCAATCCATTTTTGAATGTCAACAGAGAGGAGGAGCGCTTTGACCACAGATTTGTTGTATAAAAATATAATATTTAGCGTTTAATAAACAAGTCTTTAAAGAGATATAAAATATTTAAAAAACTCTTAAACTTATTGTAGATAATAAAGAATTAATTGATTTTCCATATAATGAGTGTATAATTAATTTAAAATATAAATAATTTAATCAAATATTATGTTAAAAACAATTAAACGGTTAGAGTACTGGCGGCCGGGATTTGAAAGCCTCGGGCGACTTGGATCGGGTGCGTCGCGTATATTACTATTGGCAAATCCCAGACCATTGTCTGTACGTTGAGAAGAGCGGGTGACTGTTCCATAACTCCCTGTGAGTCTTGAGTTACTGTATTCTTAAGGTCCTCCTCTTTAGAAGTAACGAATTCAAAGTGAAGTTTCCACGAAAGGGATACTGAAATAACATTTCGATTATTAAATAAGTTTTTTGTTATTTTATTATTTATTTACTTAAATCAGTGGTGAAAGTAGGGGTTACTGTCAACGGCACCGACAAAATCATCTGCGAGTGATTCATATGCAGACAGAAGTCGTGATATTTGCCATAACTAGTCGTTTGTGTGAACGCAGATTCCTTGACATCTTTGACACGATATTCCTCTTCAATGACTTCTTCGCTCTGAAGAGTTACTGAAAACTAATCATAAAAACCGATAGAAATTGTTTTATTAAAACAAATTTAGTTATAAGACCTGAACGCAGGGAACGGTTGCTTCAGTGAAGTTAAATATACCGACAATGTCTTCACCCAATTTGTAAGTAGACTTTAAAATACAAAATTTGGACACTTTTCCCAACTGATTGGTTATTACATAACTTTGTGGACAACGTTTAGCAGTCAAACAGTCGAGTCTATGCAGTGATAGATCTAAAACTGTTTCATTCGAGTCATACGGACTATAATTGGATGACTGAGTGCTTACAACAGAGTCTTTGCGTTTAATCTCTTCGAAGCACTCATTTGTCTCTCCATTGGATTCACTTTCGTTTGAAATCTTGTGATTCGTTTCAATTGAATTAAAGTTTTGGTTCGGAATCGAAAGAATACGAATCGGTATTCGAAGCAATTGAATGATTGAATTAATTCTTTGGGTACCGATTGATAACTTGTATTGATATTTAACTTTTATCCCATTAAAAGAGGGCGGAACCCAATCCGGAATTGTCTCGTAATATACAAATGATTTGCTTTCGTTTGGCTTAAGGTTTAGATCACAAAACAATATCTTCGGATTCGATGCGAATAAGACCCGACCTTTTTCTCCCTTTAATCCAAGACATGGATTGAATGAAGTGTCTGTAGAACTGATCACCGCTGAGGTTTGGCTCTCTTTATATAAGACTCTGCTTTCATCTAAAGTGCAATAACAGTGGATCTGAACTCCGGCCCAACAAAGAGTCTCCACTTCTCTGTTCATCAAATAAAAGCTAAGATTAAGAGATCTTTGGATTCATTAGAAAAGAGATAATATTTACCCGTCCTTTGAGTCTATCTTTGAATTATTATTACAATTATTATGAATTGGAAGTGAATTAACGTTTCTAAAAGTGATCACACATTTCAATGTCTCGTCTCTGAAATAAACGGGTCCTCGACTTAAACGAGCGCTGATTTCAATCATTTTTTATTCAAATAATTTTCATAAATTTATTTATAAATTAATTATAAAATTTTTAATTCATTTCTAAACTAAATTTAATTAAAAAACAATTGAAATGTTATGCAAAAAGTGATGATTTGTTTATTATATTTAATGTCATCAGTGGTACGCATGTCTTGTTTTCATACTATCCCTGACCTCTCATTTGTGGGGGAATGGGTTCAATCAAATAGTGATGATATCGGTTTGACCATCAATTCATTGATATATTATTGTTGTATGAGTTTATCGTTTATATTCTTATTATCTGAGAATTGGTCACAATTTAAAACCAAATGAAGAGTTCATACTTTTGATGACATAATTTATTTTGAATACAATAAACAGACACTCAATGAGTGATCCAATGAGTGATTCATTGATTAACAGCTGATTATTAAAAGTGCTTTCATTTGGTTTTATTGTTTCAATCAATTCATTGTCTTTCAATCAAATCATTTGATTTGACCACAAATTTGATTCAATTGTTTTGCTGTCAAAGCATTTGTTCATTGAAACAATCGATCACTTAATTGATTCATTGATTAATTCATTAATCAATTGTTTTCAAACAAATTGTTTGAAATTTGAAAATCCATTTGTGAGGAATGGATGACGACGTGAAGTGTCCGCATTGCGGAACCACTAAATATCGGAACCCCTCATTGAAACTGTTGGTCAACGTTTGTGGCCACGCGTTGTGTGAGAATTGTGTGGAACTGTTGTTCGTTAAGGGTTCGGGTCATTGTCCACAATGTAATGCTGGCCTCAGAAGACATAACTTTCGGTTACAACTATTTGACGACCATTTAGTCGAAAAAGAAATAGATATCAGAAAAAGAGTTCTCAAAGATTTCAATAAAAAAGAAGAAGATTTTGATAGTCTTCAGGAATATAACGATTATTTAGAAGAAATCGAGACAATTATCTTTAATTTAGCCAATGATATAGACATTAAGTCAACCACTGAGAGGATCGACTCATATAAGAAAGAAAATGCAAAACAAATCATCAAAAATAGAGGAAAACTGAGTAAAGACGAAGAATTGATTGAAGTACTGCTTGAAAGGGAAAAAGAGGAAACACTTCATAGAAATCAAATCTATTTGAATGCCGACAAAGAATTCATTAAAAATAAGACCAGACGTCAGGAGTTATTAGTCGACGAATTGATGTTTTCTGATCTGCCGGCCGACCAAATAGTGGCCACTGCCAGAGAACCCGTCAAAAGTGCGGAACCGGTTGTCTCTAATATACCTAAAACTCAGGCGAAAATGTTTTCTACGGGTATTACAATCGGAAAGGGGTCTAATGTTTTCAATCCTATTGGCAAACAAACTGAAGGAAAGCCTTATGTCTACACTCCTCTTAGTATTGATCTGAATGGACCTCAATGTCCAAAACCACATACTTTGGAAGGGAAAGGTTTTCTCCGACACGTGAAGGCGGCCTCTAATGTAGACCTCGCGGGAGGTTTCCTTCCAATGTATCCCTGTCTTCGAGCACTTGAAGAGTCGATGTGTGGCCTCTATTTTCAGCCGACGTAACACTTCTTCTAATTTATATATTTTTCATCTCATTTTCAAATTACAAACAATTTATAAATTGATTTATTTTTTTCAATTAAAATATATATAAATTACAAAATAAGACTAAATGAGAGTTTGGTTGTGTATATGTGATGGTATGGCTCTTATTGAGCGAATGTCCCGCCGTGTAGTATAAGGAATGAGTCACGACTTATGTGATCGAAATACGTCTCTTTTGATGTGAACTTAATTTTGTTTTGTTTTTTCTGTTTTTCAAAATCATATAAATTAAACCTCCCGTCACTGAATTTGAATATTTTTGGCCAATTTGTTGCCGGAGGGCTGTCCTCTCCTTTATAGTAGGCATATGGCGGATAACCAATTGAATTCTGGTTAACGTCCTGAGCGTTATTATTATTATTATTATTATTATTATTATTATTATTATTATTATTATTATTATTTAAATTATTATTGTTATTAGTGGTCAGTCGTCGTCTTTGAAATAATGGATTGATTTGTCCTCCAAATGGATCGAACGGAGCGTCTATTGGAGAGTCTATTCCTCCGAAAATCTCGGGTGAATTAAAGTCGAAAAATGAGTTGATAGGTGGGTCTTGAATTGGAGTCGGCGGAGGTGTTGGCGGTTCTCTTTGCGCCGGTTTTATCTGATTCGATGGTTTCGGTATTCTTTCGATTTCATTGTTAATCAGAAACCTTTCGTCTTCGATGTCATCGATTGGATGTCTATATGGTGTTGATATGGAGTGAGTGTTTGGCGGAGAAAAGGGTTGGGGTTGTGGCTGATCTATAGGTTGGGGAATGGGTTGATGCACAGGTAGTTGTATTGGTTGATGAATTTGGTGAGGAATTAGGTGTCCTATTTGTTGTACATTTGGATGCGAAAGGGATTGAGGAATATGTTGAGGGATATGATGTGGATATGGAAAGGGCTGTGGAATAGGTTGCGGTAAATGATGAGGAAAAGGATGTGTTAACTGATGTAATTCTGGATGATGTGGAACGGGTGGTGCCTGTTGTGGATGGATTGGCTGATGTAGTTCTGGTGTTATCGGTATATTGTTTTGGTGTTGCGGTATATTCTGGGGAATAAAAGCCACGTTTTGTGGCGGCGATTGTAATCCTATTTGGTTTGGGTCCGGATTAGGACCGGTTCGCCTTTCAATTATTCGAGGGATGTCTTCTGGAAAATTCACGTATGGATCCTCTGCTAAATTATTTTCAAAAACAGAGTTTGGATAGTGTTCCACATGTGGTCGATATGGAAGGGATGGCACCGATGCAAGGGATGGATTAGGAAAGAATGAAGTTCTTCTAATGTGACTTATGGCACCTCCACCATGGTCAATATACACAATCTGTTGATGAGCTGCAGCCGTTTGGGGGCCGTGACTGCTGTCACTATATGTTAGATCTAAGTTGTCATCAGAGGATTCGTTTGCTTTTGTTTCACATATTTGTAGACAATTTTGAATTAGAATTAAAGTCAAAGCTATTAACGACAGATAGTGTCCACACAAAGACTATGAGACAAATATAAAACAAATTATTGATAAATAACTTTAAATTTATATAGATTTATGAAAGAGTCTGTAAATCTGTGATACCAGAGTGAATTGAGTTAGTGTGACCGCCTCTTAATCAAAAAATAAAGGATTGATCAATGTACAATAAAGGATTGATCAAGGGCATAAAAGTTTTTTTAATCATTACTTTTGAGTTAAATATCACTATTAGATAAACAATTATAGAATTATAGGTTAAAACGCTTTTAGATTTCTTAGAGATATTTTTAAACAAAAATTATGCAATTTAAACATGCTTATTTTTGAAATGAGATAGCAATATTACATTACATAATTAAAGATTTAGCTTGTTACAATTTTAAATACTCTAAAAACTATGAATTTAAATGAAATTTCATTATTTATAAAATGAACAAATTCTGTGAACAAAATCCTTAATAAAGATGATTAAGGACTTTGCTAAAAACGACCAAATCAAGTACAATCCTTGATAATCTCGTACTGTCTCTAAATTGAGTGCTACTTTTGATTAACACAACTCATAATAACTTTTTAAATAATACTGAATAATAGACTTCATTCATATTATACACAAAAACTATATTTAAAATGTTTTAAATTTTGACTTCCAGTGAAACTACAATTTACAAGAATTTTTTAATTTGTGATAACAATTCAATCCAAATAAACTTTGAATAAAATGTTTTTATTACAAATCATTGCGTTATAACTTGATGTTCATTCTGTGCTAAATATCAAATCCCTGAATTCCTTTGCAATTTTAAGCCTTTCAATTGGTATAAGTTTTGAAAAAATTGAATTAACTCTACACTCATTCTATAAAAAGAATACAATATGCATGATAAGTTTAATTATAAGTTTAATGATAGATAACTGAGTTCATGAAGAAAAGTTGTCAATGAATGGACACAAACCTTTCTTTGCATAAATAGAATGCAATTATTGTTTATTACAATTCAAATAAAACACTATAATTATCTTAACTTTGTTTACCATTAGTTATATTCACTTATTATACACTTCTATAATAAAACACAAAATTACTTTTGATAACAAATTAGCCTCAAATTCGTTGCAAAAATAAAGAATGCAATTATTCATCACTTTTTTAGAGTATATTTATTTCAACAGAATTACTGAACAAAATTATTTTAAGAAACAGTTGTCTTGAAGTCAAAGGTTTGTGACAATTAAGGGAAAGAGAAAATAAAAGTATATTTTATTTCTATCTATAAATAACTCGATTAAAGTTTTGCTAAAAATCCAAATATAATAAGATTTTTTGTGTAAATAAAAGAGAAATTATTTACTATTATTCTTACCATAACTTTTAAAATAGAAGTTTAATTAGGAGTTAGAAAAGGCGTCGAAAAGTTATTTTCGACTCCGAATCACATTTTTGTTGATTTATTGTTTGGAATAACTTTTTTCCGATTCATTCGATTAGATATTAAATATGAAAACATTAAAAAACTGTTTTAACACTTATTATTCGTAATAACAGATGAATTACTGGATTAAATGTTTGCCTTTTCGTTCTTCAATCAGATTAATACTGGTTTAGAAACACAATTAAATTGAGTAAAAGCAGTCCTTTGTGTGTTTGTGAGGTTTTGCTTTGATTCCGATGATTCCAATCCTCCCTCACATATCACGTACTGAACACATACCACCAAACAGACAGACAGTGAGAGCGAAAACTATTGAATTCAGATTCGCTTTTCTTCCTCTACTCGTTTGTATTGGCTTTGAGTTGTGTGTTGGGTCAGTAGGACAGGCAGATGAGACTCACGCAAGAGTATACTAGTCTTCTTGTATCTATACCACAACCAAAGGGAAGTAATAGCAGCGAATGAAGTGCTTCTCTGGTAAAAGAGGACACACTCTAAGCAATGCTCATATGACGACCCACATCAACATCAACACAATATATATTAATATCCACTTTTTGATTAACAAAACAAACTATTCCGGGACTTTAATACTGGTATTATTCAGCCACAGATTGGTTTATGTAATTATTTCACACTCTATTCGTATTTCATTATTAGTCAGATATCGAAACCAAGTTTTGCTTTTATTTTCTTTCATACAATTTATTATATAATTATAATATATTTAAAAAAATATGTTTTTCGTTCACGTTTTACAACAAAAGGAACAGAAATTGAATCCAAAACAGAACGAAATCAGAATAAATATTAATAAATGATTAGATTTCGAGAAGAATTTTTTCTTTTCTTATTCATAAAACACAGAATCCCTGGAGTTTTGCGATGAATTGTTTTTTCTTCTAAAATACTCTCCTTTTTTGCATACGATGTTTGTCTCCCACTGTTTTGAACACAATTTTAAGCGATAAAATAATAATAGTTTTTCTGTTTTTTGTTGTAACTGAAGATGAGATGAGATTTCAGAACAAAACTTATCTGTAATTCATTTATTTATGTGAAACAATTGTCATTAAAAGAAACGTTTCTCTTATATTCTTCACAAACATTACGAGAGAAGAGAATAAAAACTTTAAAATAATTATTTATTACATAAGAGTTATATCATATTTTCTTAATATTTATTATTAAATGAATTGTTGTCTCAAAGAGTTGTTGCGATTCCTCTGCAAATGAAAAGACAATAACTATTTTTTCACAACTTTTAAAATAATTGTGTTTAAAGAAAGAATTATTTTAGCATTTATTGCATTAATACTTGAAAAACATGTTTTTTACTCTCAAACCGCAAATTAATTTCTTTATACGAATAGAAAGAGTTTTTTGAGATTATTTTTTTTCGGTCGCACAGGTATTTGCATTATGTTTAACTACATGACACTTAATCTGCAACCAAATGTAATGGAGTAAATTAGAGAACTGTAATTATGTGTTGCGAATGGTTGGGCTGCAGGACATTTACCTTGAATGTTTCCTCTCATTTTTAACAAATACATAACGTTTTCTATTTTTCGTCTATTTTAATACTTAAAAGACATAATTATTATGAATATAAGTTGATTTGTGGTCAAAGTCTACCTTTTCGTTACACTTTTGCGCGCAAATCATTTGAATCATTCGGTATGACTCAAGAGGTATGTGTGGGATATATCAAGTATGAAACCAAATGTCATTCAGAATACACTTGAGTTTTGTTTATAATTTTTAAAAACCAAATTTCCTGTAAAAAAAATTTGGAAAAATTTGTTGCAACTATTGATTAACTAAACTAAAGTATAGAACGGATTAATTCATTTATATCTATAAAAGAGTTTTGAAAAATTTCTGACAAAATTTTAATTTGTTTGCTGTCCAAAGAAAACGGAAACCTATGGTCCATAGGCTTTGTAATGTGTCAGGGACATCTGATATTTCATTTTATTATTGTTCTCTTCCAATACAAGACTAAACAAGTGTTAAATTAAAATTCATATCGAATCTAAGATTTATCATTGAGTATATGTTATGTGGCTTTCCTTTTATGAATTATTAAAAACCACTCCAACACCCAATTGAATGCTAAATAGAAGAACAATATTTTTCTTTATTAGTAATTGTTTTACTATTTTTGTCTGTAAATTAACTCAACATTTATTACATTCACGTCTTTAACATTAATTTTATGTCTTATTTCTGAATCCTTGAAGACTTCCAAACTCTTCTTCAATTGATTACAACTAAATATGACCTCAATTGAAGTTTTTTCGCCACAATTTGAAAAAATTCATACTATTATATGGAAAACCTTTTTTCGTTATTCGAAGCCTTATTTGTGTTAAATTAAACTATCAAATCGTGAGCTTTTCTCTGCATTTCTCTTGAAATTTCTTATTTTGAATTTAACTGTTTTTAGATTTTTTTTGTGTCAAAATTTTTAATAAATTAAATTTTTATTCATAAGATTTTGTCATTTATTCGATTAAATGAGTAATACATCAAAATATTCTTTCATTGATTGCATAATAATTGATAGTTTGAATCGAATATTAATTTTAGTGAAAAAAATTAAAAGTTTTATTTCTAATACAATTGAAAAATTGCGATCCGAAGCACATCAGAGACTATTTTCAGTTGAAATGATTTCATCGGAACTATTAATTTTTTAAGTGAACTTCAGATCAGCTCTGATTGAATGATGTTTTTTGTTGCGATTACTTAATTCAAAATCATTCAAATGGAAAACTAATGGAAAATCAAATAATAATAATAATTGTGTGTAAAAACAAAACATTAGTTTTTGATTTCTATTCTGTTTTACTGTCTTTTCTGTATTATTGTTATTTTCAATGAATAAAATGAAAGAATAAATAAATACAATTAGAAAGGCTTTGTTGAACAGCAACTAAATTATCAGATTTGAAAAGATTTATTAGAAAATAAACTGTTCTTTCACTCTTTATTTCCAATGTATACTTGTATTTTCAAAGTAAAGGTTACGCTTGTCTTCAATTATTACTTACCATTAATGGAGAAAATCATTAAAGTTTTACATCAAATAAATTGATGTAAAATTTAATGAATAAAGAGTTGAACTTTTATTTTGATATAAAATAAATTTAATTTAATCGTTGAATATTGTATAACGACTTGAATTGAATATGAAGTAAATTATCTGTAATTTGTATATAAGTTTAACTGTAAAATATTGTTTGAAAGATGGGTTGAGTTCACAGATTGTTAAATAAGTGAAAGCATATAATTGAATTGAAAACCCACCACAAGAAGAGAAAAACAAGAATATAGAATGAGTTCGACTTTTGATATCGAAAAGTCGTGAGCTTTCAAACCATAATTCAATTGAAAATGTTTAGGATTTGAGTCAAAAATTTGAAACAATCGAAAAACATTTTCCTAACATTTTATTTATTTAATTGATTCGAAGGTAAAAGTCTTTCAATTTTTCCCACAAATTCATTACTTTATTTAAAAGTAAATTCAAAAAATATTTGAAATATTTCTCAACCTTTTCTCTAATGAATTTCAAATTTATTTAATAGACAATCGATTTGAATGAGAAATTAAGTTTTTGTTTTTAATGAATTTACGAAACATTCATTGAAGAACATTAAACTCTTCTTAGATAATAACTAAAAACTAATCCGCATTTGTTTTCCGCGTCTTTTGAATTAATTTTTAAAAGAGAAAAAAGTTGTTTGAAATGAATAAATGATAGTCTAATGACTTTCAAATTTGGGTAATAAAACAAACAGACAATGAATTGAATCTTAAATAAAGGCATTCGTTGTCTTACTTTTTGTTTTGAATTCTTATGAAATGAGAGAGAGAGAGAGAGAGAGAGAGAGAGAGAGAGAGAGAGAGAGAACTCAAAAGATCACTTGAAATATATTTTTCTCTACTTATGTTTTAACTGATTAACAATTTTGGATAAAAGACAAATATTTTAGACATTTGTATAGCCATTGAAAATATGAATTTAGTTTTTCAGTCCTATTGTTCAGTGCTTTTATCGAATTCATCCCTTCTTTGATGATATAATTGAATATTTTTTCTTTCAAATTGGGAACAATTGAATTCAATATTCAAAATAATAATCGAATTATTTAGTGAACATTCAGTTGACTTATAATTTTTGATTGAATTTCCACTGAATATAATTTGTAGCCATAATTTCCCATGAATTTAAGTTTTAGATTTCAGATAAATACCCGGTTTATTATTTGATTTACTTTTCCATTGAATTTCATTTATGAATGCGTTTCAAATAAACCTTTCATCTGGTTATCAAAAATTCATAGCACTTATGTATTTGAATCACGTGATTTGAATTTAAAACATGATGTTAAATCAACATTAATTACATAAATGATAAAGGTCATTGATAAAAGTGATGTGCAACACTCTTCTGTAATAATACTTTAATTATCATAATCATTTTTGTTGAAACAAAGTTTCTTTAAATATACATTTATTCAAATTAGGGTTACATTAAATATGTTTAAAAAAATTATTTAAATTTTTATACAAAAAAAGGAAATTAAAATTTGAATATTTGGTAATTGCCTCGAGTTTTGATTATCAATAGATTTATCAATCAATACTTAATTACTGATTTGAAGTTATCGTGTTTTTAATCAGTTTTGAAGGAGAGTTTTGTTTTTAAAAAAAATAATATTTCAATTAATTTGGGCTCTAATTATGATTTTGTGTCAGTTGTTTAGCATTTTATGATTTTCAATGCGATTAAAAAACAAAACCTTAATTTAGTGCTTTTTAAGAGGAAATACTAGATATTCGTCATAAGGTTTTGAACCCAGTATTTCAATTACCAGATATTCGTTGTTATCATGAAATATGTCAGGAATTTTCAATAGTTATCTTTATTTCTTTTCTGACTTTTGCCAATCATTAACTTAATTCTTGTTTAAAACAGTTCTCATAAATTTTAAACAAATTTTGAAAAATATTATACAAATCATGAGATTATATAAATCAAAAGATCTCTTTTCTAAGTTCCCATACTTTTTATGTGTGAGTGTTATCCAAAAAATAAGGTTTGTATTTAATCGGCATTTCGTGATTCGATGCAAACATTTTTTGCTCATCCATTCCATTAAAGTGTTGGATAATTATTTGAATCACTTCTCAACTGATTTGTTATAATTTGATTTCGATTGCAATTAAATTGAAAACTCACACAAAATTTGTCTCAATTTACTTAATAATGTGTTCTTTTATCACAAAATTTATCCCTTAATTCAATTATTTTTAATTAACTAAATCATTAAATCAATGCTAGACACAATATAATTTTTTAATCCTAATGAAACAAATAAATTTTAAGAGGCTTCTAAATCGGTCACTCAATTTGTAGGACAAGGATGACCCAGACAAACACCTTCTAAAATTAAGAGTAATCCTTTAAAAATAAAATTTACTTCAAAAGTGAAGATATTCCAAGAACTCTATATAAGAGATTTCAATCAAATCATTAATATTTTAATCCAATTTAATTCATTTTAACAACTCTTTTGGTATTATTTTTATAAGAATTTCAAATTAACTTAACTTTTGTTTTTGTTTTTTTCTCATTAAAATTATTTTCAATAGAACTAAACGATTATTTTGTGAGTGATATTGAGTTTATTGTTAAGGAAATTATACAAAAAGTACACAAATTATATGTAAAATCTTTAGAATTATTAATATAATGAAAAATTTTGTCGTCAATTAAATAAATTATCGAAATCCTATTCCGCATACTCTTAAATGAAAAGCAATATTCATATTTATTGCACAGGTATCCAATTGTTGTTTATAACTGTATATTCAAAATAATGGAATCATTTGCCAAAATTTAATATCATTTGAGACCCAAATTGATTGAAAATTATTGAATTCAAAATATTTCGGTTAAATTTTTGGCTGATATTCAAGACTTCCTTAAAAAGAGATATTCTTTTGTTGCGTAAA
>LBFM01001430.1:1104-13132 GCA_000988765.1 Achipteria coleoptrata | reverse complement strand
CCCCCTAAATTTTTTCGATATGGTAGGGTGGGGGCCTACCAAATCTCAATCTTAGGGGGGTATTTTGGAAAATTTTCAACTTTAGGTGGTATTTTGGCTATACCCTCCCCTTGCCCATCCCTGGTAAAACTCAAATAAATTTTAACTCATTATAAGTTAATTCTTTTGACAAAACCTGTTGTCAACAGAAAAACAATTGAAAATAGTCTCCAAATTTTGTTTGTTTTATTGTTTTGAGTAATAATTTACTAATAATTTTGAAATAAGTTTTTTATTCAAATGTCAAACTTTTGTCTCTATTTTATGATATATTTTTATATTAAAGAGAATCGAAAGAGTATTAAATTCTAAAATTATTATTTAACTGACATTTAAAAAATAAAATACTTTTTAATACTTTTTATTTTTTGTAAATTTTATTCTAATTACCAAACAGTAATTATACTAGTCTAAAATTTTAAAATTCAAATTTATTTGATAATTTATTATGTTTGATAGCTTATCAAGACTTCCTTAATGATAAGCAGCTAATTAAACAATATTATTTCACTGACTCACAACATTTGCACATCAAATGCAAACCCTATGAAAGCCCTAAATTGCATCACTTAAAGTCTGATACAAAATAAGGTCAAATCAAAAGGTGAAATTTAATATATTAAAAAATGCATCTTAATGATTTTAATATAATCTTTTATGTTATGATTAGTATCATAAAACACGATACCTATCAAATTTAATTTAAAATCCAACCAATTAAAGATCCATATTGTCTAGGACCATATCACGCTGAAAGCACCGGTTCTCGTTCGATCACCGAAGTTAACCAGTGTGGAGCCTGGTTAGTACTTGGGAGGGAGACCACTTGGGAATACTGGGTGTTCTAGACTTTTTTGTGTATAACTTTTTTGTGTTTTTAATGGTTTTGTTTTGGGTCTTAATTTTATTTAGATTAAAATTTTATGATTCCTCACAAATTGATATTAAAAAAAGAATACAATTAAACAAAAGTTTAATTACAATCAAAAAGTTTTCATTAAAGAAATATAAAAATAAAAAACTCATAAATTATTTCGAGTTTAAAAACAATAAATCAAATGAGAAAACAATTAAAGAGAAGATATAATAAAAGTTTAATTTCATCCTTAGATTAAAACACTTTTTTCTTTGAAATCTTTTTAATTGAAAATTGTTTGTGAAATACATTTCCGTTGTTTTCATAATTTTAATAGTTTCTCATCAGAACTCAATTCCCGGTCAAACGTTCAAATGAAAGATTGATTTGAAATTTCAACCAAATTATTGATTTAAATCAAGAATAGATTTCCGTTTGGTATAAGTTTTTGTATTGAAATAAAATGTATTTCCAAACAATAGTCATATCATTAATGGCTTTAATTATAATTATTTTGTTGACCATTAGTTTGAATACATAATGTTATACAACAAATGTTGACCTAAATTATCAATTAATTACTAAATAATTATATTTAAAGTTTAAAAATAAAAGTTAATTATTTTATTTGAATTTAATTAAAATAAAAAGTTTTTTATTACAAATGTTTGCCATCTGTTGGACAGGTATTCACTAAACCAATGATTTGTTGTTTTGTCTCTAATTTTGTTATAATAATTATTACATAAAATATCTGTGATTTAATTGAATTTTAAATATTTTATTAATTTTTTTCTCTCAATCTTTGAGTGTTTTTATTGTCTTCGATCTGATTATAGTATAAAATGAATTTATAAAAAGGTTATTAAATAAGAGATTTTTCAAAATAAGACAAAAATCGGGCAAAAAATCGTTTTTGAAATTAAATGCAATAAAAAGTGATTTCTTTAAAAACGATTTCATCGAATGATTTGTCTTAAGAAGTGATGAGTGATTGGCGTAAAGCAGTTCGGACTCCGATCTCATATACGGTGACAAACAATACATTAAGACTTCAAACACAGTTCGTAACCGTTGTTTCGGTGGCCGGTATTGTAGTGCTGTTTATATTATATTCTTTGGTCCCTAAAAGTCGGGTCACTTTAAGCGATAGCGAACAGCACCACAATTTAGATGAAGATCACGGACACAATCATAACCATCACAACGACTGTAAACCCAAAATCCCATACAACTCAACATATCCTCTGTCCAGACCTGAATACCTGTCCGACGAGAAGATAAGATACAGAATCGCTGTAATCACAGACTTGGATACAAACTCTCGAAGCGATAAACAACAGAACTCTTGGATTAGTTATATATTGAGAGGACATCTTATTTATTATCCAAATGAAGATACAGTTCAAGTGAAATGGGATAAGAGATCAGTTCCTTTGCGGTCAAATATTGCATTCGAGGGCCGGTCTATGGAATTATCCGAATTAACTGTATTTAACGGTAAACTCTATTCATGTGATGATAGGACGGGTATTCTCTATAATATTAGAGATGAGGTCGCAATTCCATGGGTTATATTGACTGACGGCGACGGAAATACTCCAAAGAGTTTCAAATGTGAGTGGACTGCAGTCAAAAATGAAAAATTATATGTCGGGGGTTTGGGAAAGGAGTGGACGTCCACTACCGGTGAACTCCTTAATTATAATCCTCAGTGGATCAAAACGGTGACCACTTCTGGTGAAGTGGAACACCATAATTGGCGCGACAATTATCTGGCGCTGAGGTCTTCCTGTGGTATTCAATATCCCGGATATGTTATACACGAATCGGCCGTTTGGAGTAATGTACACAAAAAGTGGTATTTCCTGCCCCGACGGGTGTCGACCACTCAATACAATGAAAAAGATGACGAAAGGAAGGGGTCTAATATCATGCTGTACTCAAATGAAGATTTTACAGACGTCCAAATGAAGACTGCGGGCCCTCTTTTGCCGACTCACGGCTTTTCTTCGTTTAAATTCATTCCTCACACAAACGATAAAATAATAGTTGCGCTCAAATCAGAAGAAGACGGCGGACGGATCGCCACTTATATCACTGCATTCAATACCGACGGAAAAATCCTATTAACCGAACAATTGATAGGAAATTATAAATACGAAGGAATTGAGTTTATTTGAGAGGAAAAACATCTTTTGTTTTTTATAAGACTAGTCTTTGACAATAAAAATCAATTTTATATACAATTTATTAATGCATTTCTCTTCAAATCTATTTATTTTTTAATTTATTAAACTTTTGAATCGCTTTTATTGTCATTCAATTGTTTGAAACACTTTTTTGAGAATTCAATTAAATTGTATTTACAATAGTTTTGATAATCATTTAAAAAGGAGAGACATATTGTTTTGTTTAATACTTCTAAATCTATTGTCAACTTTGGTTGTGTGAAGTCTACTGTCCACTGAGGTCTCACTTTTTTCACAGATGAGACCACTCTTTCGATTAAATCCATTTTCTTGACTTCACTGTTGTTACGAATTTTGCACTGAATATAAAAACTTAACGACTCTTTTGTTTGATTTTCTAAATGTGTTTCAATTAATTCATCGAAATTTGAATTTGTCTTAAATGTGATCACAATTGGAATAAGTCTTAACAAGTGTTGTGTCAATTGTTTGCCATTTGTTGCCATTTCTTTGAATATTTCTGAACACAAGACTAATGGATCGACAGATATGTCATTGGATTTAATGAACAAAACATTATTACATTTTGTTATCATTTGTTGGAACCGTTTCTCATTGTTTTTAATCGAATTGACCTCATTTTGAACGGCGGCCTCGATATCGATGTCCGCACCCTTTTGTTCCGGAATTTCGTTATAATTTCCATACAATTTGTCCGCGAATTCATTCAACAGATTATATGTCTCTTTAAGACAATGGTATTCTTTAAGATTACAGGTAACCATAAAACCGGTCAACCCTTCAGTTAACAGTCCTTTATTTGGTTTATTTTTCTTATAATTTTGTTTATAAAATGAAGACTTTTTCCGTTTTTTGGTTTCGCTTTCCATTTGGGATGTGATTAATGATTAAGGGATTTGATGTCTGTCTGTCACTCCTATTCTTATCTAAAATATTGATAAATCAATATTTCATTAATAGTTTAAAACAAATTTAAATTTTAATCACAGATTGAAATACACAGTAAATGAGTAATAGTTTTGACTAAAAATATCAAAACACGTGTCGAAAGTGGTATTTAAATGTCATATGACTTCACCATAAAGTAAGTCATTTAAATATTTGACAAATATTTTCGTTTTTATCACTCAAATTGTAATCAAAAACCAAATATTTTAACAAAAATAACAAAAATTTAGTATTTGTTTGAAATATTTAATGGTTTCTCTCAATTATTAGTTATTATCATTGATTTGATGAAAAAATGATAGTTTGAAAAGTTTGATGATTTTTGTCACTCATTAATGTGAAGTAAGTGTGGATTACGAGAGTTCTAACGATTACGTCGATTAACGTAACATCAAATGAATGAATGCGTGAATGAGTCAGTCGTTTGTTTTTATCCACAAATTATTACTCAAAGTGTCAGACATTCACTGAATAATTAAATGAATATTTTTTTGTGAATTGAATGCATTCCTAAACCACTCATTTAAAGTGCAATCAAAACACAATTGTTTTTTATCTCAACTTTAGGTCTAATGTTTTGTGTTATCTTTGGTTTATGAGATTAATCTCTTATTTAAGTCAAACGATATTCACTTTTGTTTGAAATTTAATATAAAAAACAGTATTTGATCGCAATATTAGATTATATCCAAGTTTTCCATTGATTTGTATCTTAACTGTTGTCACAAAATTAGTTTAATTTATTGATTAGTTTATTGAATCGAAGAATGAATTCAGGTATGAATTGATTTCAATATTTGTTTATCTAATCTCTTGATTATATCGGGAATCAAATGTTTACCAAAAATATTGTGTTTGATATTAAAATTAAAGGCAAACAAAAGCGAAGACCGCCACCACTTCTTAATAAGATTGAGATCGAACCCACCCCTCAGCTGATGCCAACTCCAGAAAACATCGACACAAAGACCACAATCAAAATTGCAGAGCAGACCATTGAGATTGAGCCGAATAATCTTGAAACTGTTGCTGAGTTGGGTCGCGGAGCCTATGGTATCGTTGAAAATGTTAGACATAAGCCGACGGGACTGGAAATGGCAGTCAAGGTATTGGGTTAAAAGACAAATCGGCAAAAAATTCAATACATTTTCCTGTATTTCAGAGAATAAGTGCTAATATAGTTCAGGAACAGAAACGTCTTCTTATGGATATGAATGTATTGGTTAACGCCAGGGGTTGTCCTAATATTGTGTTAGTCCTCATTGAAATATTTAATTGTCATTTATTTAATCAATTCATTGAATTTATAGTGAATTTTATGGCGCGATCTTCTGGGAGGGCGACCTCTGGCTGTTTATGGAAATATTGGACTCTTCATTAGATAAGTTTTATAAGTTGGCGTTCCGTAGAGTAGACAATCCCAACACAGATAACGCCATTCCCGAAGAAATATTGAGTCGAATAGCGGGCAGTATTGTTAAGGCATTGCATTATTTGTATGGAATCAAAATAATCCATAGAGACGTCAAACCATCAAATATTCTGATCAGTCGGAAAGGAGTCGTCAAATTGTGTGACTTTGGAATCGCAGGTCATTTAGTCAATTCGATCGCTCAAACATTTGAAGCCGGATGTAAGCCCTATATGGCACCCGAAAGGATAAATCCCGACCCAAATCGCAGGGGTTATGATATCCGATCAGATGTTTGGAGTTTAGGTTTGAGACAAACACTGATTTATATGAAAATCTCTTCTAAACTGACGTTACTTACAATCTATAGGCATATCAATGCTTGAGTTAGCGATTGGCAAATATCCGTTCCCGGAGTCGAAGAACTTGTTTGAGCAGTTGAAGCGTATTTGTCAGGACGAGCCGCCACGACTCCCTCCCAACAGGTTCTCTCCTGATTTCGAAAATTTTATCGAACAGTGGTATGGAATCCATTGACTTTAATAACCACTGATTTTGCGATTAATTCTTAACAATTGTTTTCAGTTTACAACGCGATTACCAGAAAAGACCCAATTATTCTGTTCTTCTGATCCATCCGTTCATTACTCAAAACGAAGAAACAGATATCTCTGCTTTTGTCACACAAATATTAGACTCGTCTTAAAATCAGGTGTCACTCAAAAAGTAATTTAATAGTTTTAAAGAATCAATTCTAAGCGCTATTCAATAATTTGAGTGCCTTTCCATCAGTTATGGTATTTGTGGTGAGCTTTGATTGAAATCGAGTGAATCACTATTTATTGAGGATTAGACTAAACTGGAGTACAATTTTTTCTTGTTTTGCTTATAAATTAGTGGAAATTCAATATTGCGTTGAATTTTTTGATTGATTTTTTGTTTTTAAAATTCAATTGAAGTTATATTTCATATAATTATAACATAAATAATATTTTAATCAAATCATGTCTTAAAAAACAAATTTAAAAACATTTTTCGAATGAATTTATTTATAAAATTGCAATAATTCAGACACTAATCGTTCGAAATAAATCGATGCCATTGGAAGCGGTGCTCACTACCAGTCCGGGTATCTGTTTGTGCCAATGAAGTTCCTTAATTTCAGTCTGACCCTGGTGTATGAACAATAGTTGTGGCGGCAATTCACTCACTTCTGGCTGTTCTTCGCTCTCATTGTCGTTGTCTTTCTCTACGGCTAAGTCCCAGAGTGTCAGCTGATTGTCATCTCCAGAGGCAGCGAATACTGTGCCGTCTGTGGGATGCCATTCAACTGATGTGATGTGCGATATGTGGTGTTTAAAAGTTGCGATCGGTTTCGGAGATTTTGATTTAAATTGTCTTAAATCCCATATTTTGATGACTCCGTCGTCACCACCGGAACAGATAAAAGTCTTTTCCGTTTTATTCCAAGAAATAACGTTAACATCTGATTCGTGGGCCGACTCCACGACTAACATACAACTGGAAGAGGGTTTGGCGCGAATGTCCCAAACTCTGATTGACTTATCCACAGAACAAGAGGCCAATACATTGTCTTCATTTGGAGACCATTGCAAGTCTTCGACAGACTCTTTGTGACCGATTAGAGGTTTTTGGTCAACAGTCCAAACACCAGATTCTGTTGGTTTCCAAATATGAATATTTTTTCTGCAGTCACCGCTCGCCAACTGTCCCTCTTTAACGGCAGACCAATCGAGACCATAGCCTTCAATTCTATGTCCACTAAAATTAAATATCGGTTTAATTGAGTTCTTATTCCGAGTGAATTGACTCATAAGTTCTGAATCATTAAAAGCGTCGATGGCTTGAGTTAAGTTCCATAAGTAAACAGTTCCGGACTCAGACCACGTGGCACTATAACTCTTGCCATTTATTAAAGTACTCCGAACTCTGTTAACACATCCCTTGTGTTCGATAGGAATACAATCGAGTTTTGGTTCGTAATCGTCGTTCTCGTCATCACTACTATCACTGCTGTCATCACTTTCTTCTGTTTTTTCTTTTTGTTTAATTTGATTAAGATTTGACATTCGAAGTACTAATAATTTATTTCCATCAGATTTTCCCGATTGAGTTCCGGCCACCAAATGGCAGGTCAAAGGATAGTTGTCTGCCCGATGAGTACCAGAACCGAAATTATCGGCCAAAATATCGAAACTAAGACACGGATATTCGGTCTCAGCTTTTCTGTACATAATATAAGCCGATTCATCGAATTCTAATTCTTCGGTACTGTTAATAGTGTTTGGGATATATGTCCGCCGAACGGCTGCTTCTTCTCCTGTCAACACATTTTCTTCGGTTTCCATTTCTGAATCACTTTCTGACTCGATATCATCGCTATCCAACTCTTCGTCTCTGATATCTTCTTCTTTAATGTCGTCAGTCATTATCGTAAAGATTATAAAATTTATTTCTCTTTTAAATCAAATTTAAATCTTAAGATAATTATTTCAAATGTATTCTCAAATAATCCAAAAATGAATGGCTTTTAAAAAACACGTGTTTTATGTTTACAACGATTTCTATGGAAACCAAATTCAATGACACTTTGTTTATGTTTTTAATTTAATGTTTGAAATGATTTTTTGACAAAAATAATATTTTTTATTTATTTGTAATTTAAATCAATTAATTTAATCATGGATTCAATTACTGATGAAATTCAAGATTTGCGAAAACAATTGGAGTCAAAGGATAATGAAATTCAAAGCAATAATAAGAGATTTGAAAAACTTTTGAGAGAGAATGAGATTTGCCTCAAATATAACAACCAATTGAGGGATGAATTAAAGCTTTTGTCCGCAAAACTTCATTTACACCAAAATGTGATCAAAACCATCAAATCATCGGTTGAAACACAGACTGATCTGTCGCTCATCAGTGAGACATTCAGTGGCAAAGAAAATACAATTTGTAGTAATTGTCGAAAATATTTGAATTTTTGCGATAAAAGTAATGATTCAAAAGATTGGAAACAAAAATGTACCGCAAATAAGACTATTAGTGATTTGGTTCGTGAAACCGCTGAAGAAGTTGTTCAGAAGAATGACTTCGAAAACGATTATCTTTACGATGAAAAGTCTAAAACTTATTACAGTCGAAGCAGTGGTTGGTATTACTATCCGGTAATAGATGTCAACAATATCTTTGAATGTCTTTTAAATAATTTATTTTAATACAGGAATCGTATCTTTTTTATGACCCAAAGACACAAAATTATTATAAATACGATTCAGAGACTAAAGAATATAATTTTCATTCTTCACTCAAAGACATGACTCATAAAAGAGACAAATTCTCAAAAGATTTCAAATCAAAGGTTTTATTCATAGCTTTTATTTTAATTTATTTATGTTTTAATTGATTTTTGTTCGCAGAAACAAAAGATATCGAAAGAGATTGAAAATTTAGATAATGAGGAAAAAGATGTCGACTCTATTATAGTCTCTTCTGAAGAAGAGGGAGAAATCGGTGACTCGGATGAGATATCACTCATTTCTGAGGATAGTATCAGCTCTGATCTCAATTATGACGGTTTTATTTTTTGTTCGTTTATTTTTGGTTTTTTAATAATTTAATTTCAAACTTCAGATAAACGAGAGTCGAGTCCATCGATGGTCAGAATGATTGTGAAGAAGTCATCGACATTAGAGATCGGCAGTTTATTACTGGTGACGTGTATGGGCGCTAAAATTGGTAATGACTCCAATTGCGATCTTTATATCACAGATGAGTCGGTCAGTCGTGTGAGTCATCCAATTGTTTATTTGGAAACTTATAATTAGTTGAATATAATTGTGTGTCTCATCTATTAATTAGAGTCACGCAGAGATCAGATATGATTACAATACAAATAATTATGTGATCAGAGACCTGAACAGCACAAACGGAACGTTCACTAATGGAACAAAAATAGACAAAAATTGTGAAACTATTCTCAAACATTGCGACGAATTATCATTTGGTAAATGTCTACTATTAGTGCACATCCATAATGGGAAAGACGTAACTTGTGATAACTGTGAGCCGGGAATAGTAATCGCAAGTCTTAAGTCAAATGCAGTTCAGAATAATATTTACTCGAAAACAGACAAAGAAATTGATCGCAAAAAACAATTGAAATCTCTTAAGAAAAGATATGGTCTCAAAGACGCAGACTTTGTTGAACCGAAATCAATACAAATTACAAACACTAACTATAAGGACAGGGCTGAACAGAGGAGAGTACAAAAGGGAAGTGACAATCCCTATGAGAAGACAGCCGCCGGCACTTCCCTCGACACGTTTGTTGTCTATAATTTATTGCTTTTGCTTTAGTTTTTTGTTTCTATTATTTTCGGTTCAGTGCGTTATCCAAATCGAATAAAGGCTTTCAAATGCTCTCAAAAATGGGATGGACTTCAGGTCAGGCTCTGGGCAAGCATAAGGACGGAATCGTCGAACCGGTAAGACTTACTCTTATTATTTCTTTTACACTTAAATGCTTTTATAATCAACACCAATGGACTGACGAATCTGTTGATTATAGAGGAATGTTGATTAGAAGCGGCTATTTTTAACACTAATGTCTATTGATTTAGGGTTTGATAAGTTGTTCACTCATAGGGAGAGTAATAAAAGTTGATTATATAAGCATTCGAGTGTAGCACTAAATTAAATGCATTACAAATCAAATTCTTTGTTTAAAATAGTAAATCAAACCTTTTTTAGTGTTGTTTTAAATATTTGAATACAATTTACTTTCATTTGATTTATATCTTTGATTTTAGATAAATGTGATAAAAGGCGACCTCCAAAGTCAAGCTTCCACTCAGACTGAATGCTGATTGATTAGTACACAAACATTTTCAATCAATTTCTGGTCAATTATTTAATTTGAAAAGTTTTTCACTTTATTTTCTTTTAAATATCTATCGAAACCTGTTTTTTGAAGCAAACAATTCTATGATTTAATATAAATCTGATTTAATTCAATATTTAATCAATTCTTTTATTACTTTATTTATTGTTTTATTTGTCTGAAAAGCCAGACATTTGTTTGGATTGTTTTTTGAGAAAACATATCATTTGATTTACAAAAAATACAGACAATTGTTTTACTGATTTATATTATTTTGATAGACATTTGATTACATATACAGCAAAGTCGTAAAGACATTGAACTTTAATTATATTATTTGTAAATATTATGTCAACCAATTGTTCGCAACTATTATTGAAATCGATTTTTTGTTGCTTTTTTCAGTAATACAAACAAAACAATTGAATTTCTTGCAAAACAAATAAATTAAGAAATAATGTTGTCTTCAACTAAAACAAGGCATTAATCATGATTTTCATGGCCTCAAATCCAAAAACACATTTAATGAGTTTAGACATTATAGACATTATCACTAATGCTATCGTCTCTGATGTATATTATTCTTTGATTTCTTCTTTTATTTCTCTAAAACTAAATGCAAACAAAAAATAACTAAAGACTAAAATAAACTTTTTATTCGCAATACTTTTCTTTCTGAGAGACAAAATTTAACTAAAAAACAACTTCTCATGAAATCACATAAAAGTTTGTTTAAGTTTTTGCGAAATAATTGTATTTATTGTAAATATTATTTGAGTAAAATTGAGTTTTACTCGATTTGTTTCTCGATTTTTCTGCTGTTTCTAAATATAATGTAACCAAAGAGTAGCTAAGAATTAGTAATCTTATGAATTAATCTTAAAATTAATATAAATTCAATGGATTACTGTTTCTATGGATTCATATCTCTTATTAGACTTTGAAAGAGTAGAGGAAAATGTAATTTAAATAAATTTGAATTAAATTTGTTATCAGTATCTCATTAAGGATGGAAAATTGCGTAAACATTACCCTGATAGTAATCTTGTTCCCACTGAACGTCAATACAATTTAATAGTTTGTTAGCCAATTGAGGGTTCTTATGATACGCGAGACATATATCCATTTGGACGGAGTCTTAATTAAAGTTCAAATTAGTTTCAAACGAAAAGAAAAGAAATTCTAATTTAAATTCAGACAAATTATAAATTCAAGTAAAGTTCATCGATTCGTGGAAAATGGGTTTGTTTTTCAAATGAAAAAAGTGTTCAATTGATGCAAAAATAAGACATTCCGTTTGCATTGTTTGCCGGCCTTTTTGGTGGCTTACAATTAGAGCGAAAGTTTTTATTTTGAATTTTAGCCAAATATTTATCGAATGGAGTCAATGGAGTGAATTATAGTCTAAAATCTGTAAGCAATACCTGAGCTTTACTTTTATTTATGTTTATATTTATTGTTTCTTTTGAATAATACTAATAATTCTTTAAGACTGCCCTTTAATTATCATTTTCTTCTTTGGTCTTGAATTTGCTTTTCTTTTTCTCTAATTTTCTCAGTATTTTTGAGAACAGGATAGCAGTCTTTGAGACTCACACTCACTAAGTGTTGGCTCGACTCGACTATTATATAACACTGGGTTCGAGAGTCGAGTATTG
>LBFM01001429.1:0-14867 GCA_000988765.1 Achipteria coleoptrata | reverse complement strand
GTGTGTGTGTGTGTTGTAGACCTATTAGGTATAGATATCATTGAATCAGTGGCGACCCAACATTTTAAAAGACTTGAAAATTAAGTTTTATGTCTGGGATTTCAAAAGTTTTTTTATTACTCAAAGCTTTCACAATATATCGCATACGATCTCAAGACTCTGGATATGAAATTTTCAAAATAAAAACAAGCGATTTGTGTGTTTCATACGATTATCTCTATTCTCAATAACACTCCAAATATAATGCATTTAATTTCAACAAAATATTGAATAAGTTTTCCCTAATTTTTATAAATTGAATAGAAGTGAGGAAAATAAGTGAGAAATTCTCACTACAGTTCCTGTTCTGTCCTGTTCTCTATGGGAATGAATTTGAATAGAATTTTACTTCTCATCGATATATCATATTTTTTGAGAGGTATTCAAATATTAAATATTTTTATGAGTGCTCTCATAATTCAAACTTTGATCTGAATTTTTGCGATCAATGACTGTTAGCGTTGAATATTAAATAAGCAATTAATATTCATAAATAACCAAGCTGATTGGACGTACAAAATACCTGCTTTAATCACTTAAAGTGTTATCAAAAATGTTATTCTAGCAAAAAATTAATTAATTTGTAAATTAATCGATAAATTATTAAAAAATTAATTAATTCAAACAAAATATTCAATATTTAAGTCAAATGTCACTAAAAAGAGATAAAAAAAATTATTTTATAAATTCATTGAACTTAAGATTTAAAATAAAACAAAATAGAAATAAATGTTTTATCTTTTCGAAGATTAATCGTCTTCAGAGGTCTCCTCTTCTATCGGATCCTCTCCTGAATCAGAATTATATATGTATTGGCGGACTATCCTCTCATATTGAGTAATGCGTTCAATGATGTCTTCGTGTGGTATTCCTCGTCGTATTTCTTGTGTTGGAACTGATTGTAATCCAATGGTTGGAAAATGCAATTCTATGTCTTCCTCTTCTGATTGACATAAAAATGGATTATCAACCACTTGTTGTCTGCATTGAGGACACGAAGACTTCTTTGTGAGCCATTGGACAATACATTTGTAGTGATAATAGTGTCCGCAAACAATTTTAATCGCCTTATCCTTGACTTTAAGAATTTGCAAACAAATAAGACAATCATTTTTTGAAGTTTCAATGTTTTTAATATCAATAATAATGGCTTTAAAACTCTTTGATTTAATATTTTTATCAAATTTATTGATTTGATTCGATGAAGAATAAGAGGAATGCGAAGACATCTTTCAATTATTACTTTCTAAAAAGGTTTGAGTTTTGTTTAAATTACAAAAGTTTAGTCAAATTAGTCAATACATTGAATACAACTTTACATCAAATTTTTATTTTGCATTCAAATCAATACTCATGTTCTTCAGTTAAGTTGAATACATGGGCTTAGGAACCAGCTAAGTTTGACCTTGAAGAAATACTGGACTTATCTGTAATGTTAAAAGTGTTTGTGAGCTGTGCATTAGATTGCCCTCAAATACTCTATTGACTAAAGTTTTGTCATTTTTGTTAATATCTTGAAATAACAATTTTGTAATTTTTATTTATAATTAAAATTATCTTTAAATTTAGAGTTGAATTCAATTATTAAATAAAATAGTCATTGAAATGAATGGTAAGTATTTTTATTTGTTTAAAATTTATTAGAATTTATTAAAATTATTGGAAAAACTTTAGGAATTGAAAGCAATAAAATGAGTAAATGTTAGAAATTGATTTAAACAAGCATGTTTATTCTTATTATAAGTATTTGTCGTCTAATTTTTATTATTAATTTAATTACTAATTGTATTTTAGTGTCAAAACAAGACTTTTCTGAATATAATTGTTTTGTTTGTTGTATTCTAAGCCACGGAACTGACATCAAGACAGACACCAAAAACTTTAGATGACTTCAATCAATAATAATAGTATTAATTGAATGAATCAATTGATTTATCACTAATTCATTTCATCTCAACTATTATTTTCTATCAATTCTTATATATTTATCTAACTTTTTATTTAATTGATTTTATTAATAAAATTCAACAAATTTTAACTAATTTAATGATTTCTTAACTCAATTTAATTAAAAATATTCTTTTATTAAAGTTATGAAAAGTTTGATCGAAAACTATTTGAAGAAGAAGTGATGCTCTCTTCCGATGAAGTATTGAATTTGTTTTGGTTGTCAACATTGGATGACTCATACCATTAGCAGAAGAAACTGCAGACACATAAACGATGCCTTCATTTCTTTAAATACCAGTTTATTATCAGTGCTTTAAACCTCAATTCATGAGAGGAAGTAGAGGTAAGTTGTGATGCAGAGGGGATCAGATGACAACACATAATACATGTACTGCTTTAACACAAGACTTTTAAATACAAATAAAATGATGAAATTGTTTTATAGCCCTTTCTATGAGTTTTATTCGAGTTTTAATTTAGTTTTAAAGGTTTTCTCTTAACAGAAGGTTTGACTCAATACTCAACCAAAAGTTCTTCAGAAAGTGTTTAACAATAGACTGAAAAATGGCTGAAAATTGTAAGAACTCTTTAATTGAAAATAATAAATTAAATAAAATTGAAATTTGATTAAAGCGAGTGAAGAGATCTCGAGAGCGGATCAATCTCTTGTTGAGGAAGACCAGAGCGACGCCAAAACTTGGTTTAAGTAAATAATCTTTAATTTTCATTACTTATTGAACGAAATTTTTCTTTAAGTTTTGGCAATCGATCGACAAATCAGTCATCAAATTATGGAGAACTTAGAATACATGAGGACTCAGTTGAATACGATATGAAACACAAGAAGTTCGGTAAATGTCTTATTTTCAATCACGAAAACTTTAAGGGAGATATTCAGCAAAAGAGAAGAGGCAGTACTGCCGACGCCGACGCTCTCTTCGATTGCTTCCATCGAATTGGTTTCGATGTTTTGGTTAAAAATGACTTAAATTGTGACAATTTGTTTGACCTCATCTCTAAAGGTATTCATTAAATATCTTAAGAAATAAAATATAAATTAATTATTGTCTTCAGTGGCCAAAGAAGACCATTCGGACAACGATTGTCTGGTCTGTTGTATTCTAACGCACGGACATAACGAACAGCTCTGGGCTTTTGATCAGATCTACTCTTTCGATGATATCCTGAGTTTCTTCAACGGAGACAGGTGCAAATCATTGGCAGGAAAACCGAAAATTTTCATAATTCAGGTGACAATTAATATGATATTTGTGTCAACTTTTGTTGAATTGTTACCATTGTTTGTAAGGCGTGTCGAGGATATAATTTGGATGATGGCGTCCAGATAAGAGTTCCCACAGATGTGACGGACAGTAGAGGCTCCAAAATTGTTAAGATTCCTGTTTTTGCTGATTATATGATCGCATACTCTTCAATGTCCGGGTTCTACTCATTCCGCAACACTCAAGAAGGTTCTTGGTTTATAAAGCATTTGTCAGAAGTGGTCAATACTTACCGCGATAGGTATGACTTGTTGTCAATGTTGACAATCGTTAATCAAAGGATTGCGTACACAAACGCTTCTAAGAGTGTGAACCCCGAGTTTAACGACAAGAAACAGGTGCCGTGCGTTACCCACACACTCACCCGAAAAGTCTTCTTTAACCCAAAGGAGAATTCCGTTCGAAGTACTTATTTATAAGATTTATTCAATCATTCGTTACTTCATTTGAAGTTTAATTAATATTTTGGATTATTTTTCAATTGTAATCATTTGCGACAATATTTTATTCAATGATTTCTAATTATTTACATTAATTAAGAGATTTTTTTACCAATAAATGAATAGTTTTTTTCAATGAGTTTTTGTCTTTTTCTTAGATTTGTTGAGATTAGGCGGAAGTGGACCTAATTTGAAGATTGTATGACAGGTCGAACAAATCGGACTAAAAGAACAGAATATCGACAAACAAACGGAACAAACAAATCCGGTGTCAATGATATTCCTGTGACAGAAACAGGCGGCCGAATGAGACACTTTCTGACGCACCGGTAGTACCAGTTTTGGTCGCGTAGAAGAGTCCGGAAGTAAACACCACAACAGATATTCGAGAAATGATGAAATGTTCGCCACTTTAAGGTAAGTGCCATCAGTCAGATCACATCCCTGTTGAAGCAGTGAAGTGGAAGTGCTGTAAGAGTCGTCGCCAGCAATAGAGGCGTCGATAGTGACCCCCAGTTTCTGAGCGGTGAAGAAACAGTTCATGAAATTCATGTATTGAGACGCATATGAACTGCTTTGGTCTGACGTACAGCTCATTACCACTATTCGGGAATAGTTGTGATCCTCTTTGAACCGTTGTATTAGACATAAAGCCATAGCAATCGCACCACTCATTAGCGGCGAAGAACTATTGCTATGACTCTCCGATTGTGACAATTGTTTTGCATTTTCTGTCATTACTTCGAGATTTAATTTAGCGATTTGTAAGACCTGATGAAACACTTCATATTGTCCTTCATTTGATGTCTTCTGGCATTCCATCGAATTCTCATTGGATTCACTCAATGGATACAAAATTTTGTTCTCAAAACTATTGGTTCCAATGACTGTCAGTTTGTTTAAAGAAGACATCAAAAGATGTGAGTTTGCGAATGACATAATTGAGTCCAACCATTGATAATAAATGGATGAATCAGTCAAAAGACGACTATTACTACTCATATCTATGATGACAACCATATGAGTGCCCTTTGCGTTGAATTGTGTCATCGAATCCATCATTGATTGTCTCAAAAGTTGACAATTTATTCAACTTTACGTGTTTTGATTTGAGTCTTAATAACATAAAGTATGTCTTCAAATGATGTGAAGACAATAAAATTTAAGTCAAACGTTGTTTATCTTATATTTAAAGCCTAACAAACATTAAACACGTGTTTTGTTTGTATTTTGTTTATGATTTGCGGTTAAATTGTTTTTAATAATTAATTTATGGAAATGGAAACACAAACCCCTGAAGAGTCCACTGAAAGTAATACCACAATTGGTTCGCTCTATCAAACGGGTGGACACCGATTGACCGCTTTTAAGCCAGTCTTCACCAGTGATTCAAAATATTTGTTGATTTGTTCGGGGAATCAATTGCGTCGATATGTGGTCGAAACGGGAGCTTTCATTACATCTCACTGTTTGGGACATAAAAATGACTTAATTTCGTTACAATTAATACCTAATAATAGCGATGAAGTGATGGCCACTTCTAACGATGGTTTGGTTATTATCTGGAATTTGAGTGAAAACAGAAGAGTCAGTGAATATAAATTGAAAGTCAACTCAAATGAGACAATGATTTGGATTCAATTAGTGGCCAATTATTTCTATTTTATGACAGAACGCAAGAGTCGAAACAAAGATTCTTCTGAAGGAAAGACTAAGTGTTTGATAGGTTATGCGCCCAAAAACTTGTCTAAACAAAAACAATTTATCGATAATTCAGTTAATATCAAAAACTCTATCAATTCTGTGGCCTTTTGTCCGGCATCTGATCCCAAATATTGTGTTGCAATTAATAAAAGTATTCTTTATGTCTACGAAATACCAATTAAGCCGTCGTCTAATAAAAAGAGGCATTTAATAAAAGATGACAAAGAGTTCACTTGTGTTGTAAGCCATCCCTACCAACAAATGATAGCTACCGGCGATTCTTTGGGACGAATAATAATATGGAATAATTTCATTGAATCCAATTTCCCGATGCGTTCTATAATGCATTGGCATCAGTGGCCGGTGTCTGACATCTGTTTCTCACCCGAAGGCACTGATCTTTATTCTGTGGGCTCTGAGAGTACACTCATTCGTTGGAATTTGTCGGCCAATCATTTCGGGGAAAAAAATATTATGCCTCGACTGGGAATGCCTATCAAATATGTGACCGTAGACTCCAATCTCCATATGTTAGTGACCACACATGAAGACAACTCTTTACAAATATTGGGCCCACAAATGAAAGGAATTAAATCTGTTATCGAAGGACTTTCTTTAGGGGTGACCTCTAATTACGAACTGTTGACCGGTTTATTGTGGAACAGAAAAATGAGATCCATTGCTCTGAATGGAAGGGTTGGTCACATCCAGTTTTTTTCTACAGCATTTCAGAAACAGTTGTTCCAATTGGATGTCGTCGGACAGAATCTGATCTCAAGTACTAAAGAGTTTAAGGTATATCCGACTGAAGTGACAAAAGCGGCCGTAAGTGATGACGGGTTATGGCTCTCAACCGTTGAAATGCGCGACGATTTCGAGACATTACCTGAAATTCGCTTAAAATTCTGGGAAATAAACGAATCGATTAAAAACTATTATTTAAACACAACCATTCATTTACCACATAATTCTGAAGTCAATTGTCTTGAATTCTCTTCTGACTCCGAGGCAATGGTCTCTACGAGTACTGACAGAGAGTTCAAAATCTGGCATTTGATTGAAGACGAGGATAAGAAATGGTGGAAATGCTTTAAAGTTGGAAATCTTAATAGTGTTTCCATCCCTTCAATCGCCAAATGGTCAGCAGATTCTTCTCTATTAGCCATTGGTTTCGATAATTTCATTACATTATGGGATGTTTTCGATAAATCTGTACTCAAATTCATGACTAAATTGTCGGTCGAAGAAAAAAGTGATTCAAAATTGATTTTTGTTGACTTCTCGATTGAAGACAAATCTCATTATCTGATTGAAGGCAGACATTATTTAATTAAAATCTGGAATCTTTTGGATTTAAGCGGTAATTGTTTTGTAAAATAGTTCTGAAATTTAATTTAAGATTTTAATTGATTTGAATTTGTTTTCAGTTGTTTGGAGACATCAAACAAACGAAACCATTTCATGCTTTGCATTAAACAAATTGGAGAACAAATTAGCGGTGATTTGCACCGAAAATATCACTTTCTTTGATCTAAATTCATATGAAGAGATCGGAAAAGTTTTGGTCAAAACTAGAGATCAGCGAATGATAGCCGCCCTCTTCACTGATGAAAGCCCAGACTCTGATTGTGAAACTGTTTTCCTTAAATCAAAGTTTTATTGTCTGAATGATAGACAAGAATTGTTTGTTTTCGGACAGAATGAACGCCATTTCGTAAAGACTGAAGTAATGGAATGGGACACTAATGAGATACTCTCCCCAATAGCTCTTATGCTAATCAATAAGAAACAAAGAAAAGAAATACTAAATAAAGAAGAATTGGAGTCATATTTTCAAACAAATAAGAGTTTAACTAAATTAGTTGAAGACATGTTTTTCAACGTTCCGTCGCATGTCTTACCGCCGATTGATATTCTAAGCAAAACATTTCTCATATCATTGAATAATTGTCGCGAAAAAGAGGACAATAAAGAAGACAACGATTTTAAGAGTCCGAACGACTTCGACATTAAGCCATTAATGTCTGTCACTTATGATAATCAAAGCGATATTCAATCGAATTCTACTAATTTAGACACAATTGAAAGAGAAAACGATACAAAAGATATTACTTTTGAAGAAGACGTCGAAGAACCCAATGATTTTGTCGAAGAAGATTATTCGTGGATCAAAAACTTCAAATTATAAATAAATAATTTGTTTAATAGTTTTATTTATTTTATAATTAACTAATTTTCTGTTTAGTGTTATTTTATTTATAATTTGTTTGTAATTTTGACTTAAAATTGAAAAATAAAAATATATATAATTTGAATACCAAAAGAAGTGATCATTATTTTGATTGACATTTATCTGAATAATAATAATATTAATTAAATAATAATATTGAAAATAATTAAATTTATTCTGATTTTGATCTGAACTCAATTGAAAAACAATGAATCAGTAATTAATTTCTTGAATTTTAATTTTTTGATTAAAGTATTATTTTTGAAATATATTTTTGTTTTAAATCTTTTAAAATTACATTTCATTTAAATTAAAGAATAAACTAAAATAAATTTACTAATGATTTGTAAATAAATTATTTACAAAATTAATTAAATTATAAAAATCCGATTAAAAGGAAATATTTGATTAAATTCTTAACAATTAAATGAAATTAAAATAAAGATTAAATTTTTGAATGATTTGAGGTTAGAATCACTTCTAATGACTTATTATTATAACATTTATTAACATTTAATATAATCTTAAAGTATAAGAAAATATAAATAAATATTTGTATTCAATTGAATGAATCAACTCTTGTCCTCCAAATGTAAACCAATTGGTCTGAGATAAGCAACGGTTGCGATCGCATCGTCAGAATGGGTCACAATTTGGTACTCATCTCTAATTCAAATATAATATATTTTTATTAAATATTTATATGTTTATAGAAATAACTCACAAAATGATCTTCTTTTTGAAGAGAGGACAGTCCAAAGTAATTGTCTCATATTCTCCTCCTTCTCCGCAAACATTGATTCCATATTTTTTGTTGAGTTCCTCCAGAATTGGAAGCATTTCCTCAATATTTTTGGCCAAATGTTTGGGTTCCAATCCAAGGACCGCCACTTTTACCAGAATTGCATTTATATCGGATTCGATCATATTTTTGAGAAGAGATGTCTGTTCTAAACCCCAAATCGGAGCTAACATTTCAATGTCCAGTCGTTTGCAGACGTCTTCAACTCTGACCTTCTGATAGTTTGAATGTATGGCCCCAACAGATATGCCTTCAAACGATATCTTACTCTTGATATCAGACAATAATTGAAACAAGTCTTCGACCTCATCGTCGGTATGTCTGCTGTAATCCATTTCTGTCATAACAGGCTTTCCTAAGATATTACGTCTAAAAAGTGGTAAATCCATGGCTTCGGCGTACAAATCAATGAATTCGGAGCCAACTGTTTGATACATATATGAATCTTCTTCTTTAGCCGAAAGTGGCATAAGATTAGCCAAACCGACCAATTGGTGACCATCTTTTGCACATAAATACATAGAATATGTCGAGTCTTTGCCGCCACTGATTAACCCAATTATTCTCATTTTATATTATTTATTCAAAATATATAAATGTTTTGGAAATCAATTTAAATAAAATCAAAGAAATCGAAAGATATTTATAAATCAAAACAAAAATTTAAAAGTCAAACACTAAACACATGACTCACAAAACACATGAGATTTATATCATTCATATACATCGTTACCAACAAATTGTCTTCAATGAACTTTTAATTCATAGATGAGATTTTCATTGAAAGTTTCGCTCTAAACATATCTATTGATTATCAACTTCTCACTCAATTGTAACAAGGGTTTTTGAATTCCTCTTTTATCATCTTGTTTTAAATATAAACATTTAGTGACATCTATAGAATGATTAATCATATCTAACAATAAATTCAAATTGAGATTGCTTAAATATGCATCAATTGCTTGTTGATTAATTAGAGCTTAATTATAAATTTTGATTCTTAAAATTTTTAAATAATAGGTTTTATGTTATACTTCTCTCAAAATTTGTTTCAATGATTTATTGACACATTTTGTCGAAACAAACATTAGAGACAAAAGTTGTTTAAATTTTAATCTGAATTTTAATTTTGTTTATAAAACAAGTATTTAAGTAAATATTTATATTTAAACATTGATTTTACAAAACGAATAAATGATTAAATTAATGGAATTTAATATAATGTTACCTAAAATTTCATTAAATATAAACTTTATAACTATTGATAAAAATTATAGAAATTTATTGGAAAAACAAATTTAAAAAATAGTAAAAAGAAACGAAAACTTAAAGAATAAAATTAAGACAATTCTTCTAAAGTGAATGTTTCATGAATTTTGCGGTGAGTTTCGAGAGAATCCAATTTAAAGAAACTTTTGGTACATCCGGGAAATCCACACTCTGTTGGAGTGATCTTTCCGTGAGTTTTCACGTGTTTTCTCCAATCGATTTTGTTTTCGAATATTTCCCGACATTGAGGCCAATCACAGGAATACTTGGATTGGGATCTCTTTGCGTGCATTTCGTGTTCGTGTACTGTGAGCTCACGTTTGGATGTGAACACAAGCCCACAGTCAGCCCATTCGCACTCAAATGTATGTCCAGTACTGGCATAAGAGTCGTCTTCTTCTCCGCCATTGTGTTCACTCTTGTGTTCAATTAGTTTCCATTTGAGGTCAAAACTTTCGTTACATTCGGCAAAATCACAAACAAATTGTTTGTGTCCTAAATGTGTGAACGAATGTCGAGTCAAACGATACTCTTTTGCGAATTGTTTGCCACAAACATCACAAGAGAAGAGTCCTTCCATTTCATCCTCATTTGGAGACAAAGAGCGCTCCACTTTTGGCGGTCGGCCAACAGTTTTACCTCTTTTAACACCTTTTAATTTAGATGTTTTAAGAGAATTCTTTGAAGGCCTACCCCTCCCACGACTCGGTTTGTGAATCGATTTTATAGACATTTTTTTGGCGGATATTTTGGGCACTAATTTTTGTGACTTATTCTTAGGTTCGTAGTCATCGTCTGACGAGTGGTCAACAAACACAACACTTCCCTCAGAATCTTCGCTGACATCTTCTTGAATGCCGTCCGAATCATTGAAATCTTTAATTTCTTGTGAATCGTTGTCTTCATATTCAGCAAAAAGGTTCGAATGGTAATCAACTTTTGTCTTCTTTTGTTTGGTTTGTTCTAAAGTTCTTGAGTTAAGAGTTGATTGGAGTGACAGTACTTTACTTTTAGTGATCTCTAATTGTTTTCTTTTAATACATAATTCGTTTTGAATTAAATCTAATAATTTATCGAAATTAAGGATTCGGTTTAAAATGGCGTCGAATTGAGATAATGTCTGCCATTCGGGAGAAAAATAAGCGTTAATTCGCGGCAAACTTTGACGCAATTTGTGTGCAATAAATAGTATTAATAAAGCGATTAAACCGATGTCTCGATCCATGTCTTCATTATTTTCATTCAAATTTATGTAAACTTTTGTCTCTTTTGTGTTATCATCGGTTGTGGCCATCAGTTCGCCATTTGTTTCGATAACTGATTCTTCGACCGATTGATTGCCATTATTGTCGTTATCTTCGATTAAATCTTTGGTTTGAGACTCGTTTGGACACAAAGAGTTGATGAACTGTTTGTCGTAATACTGTTGAAGCCATGATTTGATTAAATTAATCGACTGATTGTCAGATGAGTTACGTTTTAACGCGATTTGATATTTACTGCAAAGAGTTGTCTCGATTAGGTTTATCACTGACACTAGTCTTGTAAATAACACCGAATCCCTCTTAAGTTGACTCAAATGCGGAGATTTGGTGATAATTTTATTGATTAAAGTGATTACACACTGTTTGTGATCCGAATCTAATTCAATGTCATTTGAATTCATTATTAAATTATATATTAAATGAAAATATTCGCCAATTTTTCACTGAATTGTCTTTTTGTTTACATTTACTCTGTATTCAAGACATGCGTACAAACAGTTGTTTATAATAAAAAGTGGACGTAATTTGTTGTCAAACATTGTTGTCATTTTGTGCGCTTAATTCAAATTAAATTATATTTTAAATCAATTTTTAATTTGAAAACAAATCAATTATTTAATAACATAACAAAAACCAAAGATTTCTATATATCACTCGTCTTTGAGGTTATTTCTGCGATAATAGCGATCTCTATATCCTTTTAATTGTTTGTAAATATAATTAGAGACAGCATTAGATCCGAGAACAGTGTTCGCTAAGTCTTTGACAAAACCAAGCAATTTGTGCGAATAGTGTCCATACGTCCGGCTCTCAATACCCACTGTTTTAATGGCTTCTCTGACATAATTATCAGCCGACGGACAGGTAAACGATGGCTTCAGTCGAGACATATTTGTGGCCACAAATGATGGCAAAACACTCTGAATTATAATCCCTTTATCTTTATATTCGTAATGAAGGGCTTGACTTAAATGATCGCAAAAGCATTTGGTCGCTGAGTATATGGAGAGCAGTGGCACGGGTTGTGTCGCTGAAAGTGACGATATATTTATGATTATTCCGCGATTTTTGTCAACCATTTTGGGTAAAACCAAATCAATCACTCGAGTCATTGAAACGATATTACAATTAATTATTGAATGAATAAATGCTTTTAAATCTATTATTTTTGTAAAGTATTCGCCGATTTTGAAACTCATTCCGACGTTATTTACCAAAACGTCTATCACTTGGAGTTTATTGAGTTGTTCTTCGATTTGATCGTAGATATCATCGCGAGTGAAGTCAACGGCCACTGTCTTAATGTCATTGCATTTCGGGTTTTTCGATAGTATTTCGTTTTTAACTTTTTGCAGTTTTTCATCATTTCTGCTGATAATAACCAAAGAATATCCTATTTTTGCCAAACAATTGGCGTATTCGAGACCAATACCATCAGTGGCTGTTTTGAGACAATTATTAATTGGTGTTAAAGATTCGTTTGTAACAAACCTCCGGTAATCACTGCCCAAGAATTGGGTGATGGCTTCCAAACCACACCAAAACCTAAAGCATTTGCCAATAAAGTGGTGTAAAATCCTTTCAATAATTTGAAACAAAAATATGTGACAAACAAATAGAAGACAATTTTGCCGATAATCTCATAGACTAACGAATCCACCATTTCTTTCATTTAATACTTAGAGTTCAATATATTATTTAATAAATTATTAATAATTTAGTTAATTATAAAATAATATTAATTTTCAAATGTAAACCATATTTAGAGGAAATGAGTCAACAAATCATCATTTTTAGGGCTAAATTATTTTGATTAGATTTCAATTTAATTGAATGCAAATCAGGCAAAACGTTTGATATATGAGACATATGAGACATATCGCACCACTGCAGTAACCCATGGCTTATACCCACTTAATGCTTATATAACCGGTTTTTAATTGTTTTTATGTCTACTATAATGTCTATAAAAGATAATAATAGTGACCCATAAATATGATATGACTTATAATAAAATATTTTCCTTTAGTTCAAAATTTTGGGTCAATTTTTTATTTAACATAAACTTTGATAAAAGTAAACATTTGGTGAAACTGTTGTCAACACATCTGATCACATGATTTGAAGCACATGTGCTTTGGTTTCATTTAAATTGTAAACAATGTCTGAAAGTGAATCCATCGCTAAATCAGAAGCTGTCGGACAGTTGTTCGGTCTCTTTGGTTGTGATGACCACAAGAAGGAAGAAGAAGAAGACCTCAAAAGTCAGACAGAAGAGGGAGAAATCATTGAAACTGAAGACAATTTTGACAAAAATAGGGAACAAATCATTGAAATCAATGAAAATCAATGTATTATTTGTCAGTCAAAGGAAATTAAATATCGGTGTCCTAAATGTCAATCAAAGACCTGTTCTTTAAATTGTTGTAAAATACATAAAACAAGACATAACTGCAGCGGAATTCGTGACAAAATGTCTTTCGTTAAGATCTCAGACTTTACTCAATCAGAGTTTTTGTCCGGTATTTATAAGACTATAAAACAGATATTCTGTCGATAATTATAACATTTTATTGAATTTTCAGATTATTTTTTCCTCGAAGACGTGGATCGGGTCCTCGACTGTAGTGCCAGAGAAAGACGTTCTATAATCAGTTCCAAAACAATTTTACCCAAAGTATTACAAAACTATATTTAAAATTGAATGAAATTATTGATTAATTTGTTGTTTAGTGGTTACAAAAGATGGTAAGAGAGGCACGACTTCGAGGAATAAATTTAAAGATAATGCCCGCGGGTTTCCAACGGCGCAAACAAAACACTACTTGTTTTATGTATAACGAAAAGACAATCAATTGGGACATTGAACTCAAGTTTATTCATGGCTTGAATAATGACTGCAAACAATTGGATCAACTCTTAGACGAAGATTTGGCTGTTTCTCATTCAGAGATATCTTACCTAAAATCTCGTGTCTCTGAGAACACAAAACTATTGTCTCTGATTTTAGAGTACATCGAAGACAACAAAAGTGACAAAAAATTGTTTTTATACCAAAAGTTAGGAATAGAAAGCATTTCTGTTCTCTTCAGAGATGAATGTCATCGAAACGGAGAACAAAAGTATTTTGATTTAGACTTAAATAAAACGATTAAAGAAAACTTATCCGGAAAAACAGTTATTGAATTTCCGACTCTTTTAGTTATTTTAAATAAATTTAAACATTTATTTGATATTTCAGTGGAAAAAGTTGTGAAAAAGACTTAATTATGAATTTGTTTTTAATTTGTAACCAATTTTTGATTTAATAAATGAATTCAAATGATAACACTCTTATAATATTTAAAATACTCTGGTAGACAAGTACTCTTGCTCAAAGAATCTTGAAATTAAAATTTGATTTATTCATTCAAAACCATTCAAATTTCATAACAACTTTTTAGAGTAGAAAATGATTTCTAAAATATTAAATAAATTAAACAATTGTTTCAAAGTGTTGAGAATCAGTTTAAACATTTTGCTAACTGATAGACAACACTCCGATCGCCGCTAATTTTATCATCAATTATATCACATGAGTGATCAAATACCCGGATAGAACGAAATTGTTGTAGAGTATACTTGATACAGCTGTTTGTGAACAGGTAACTTCTATTACCATATTCTTGTATTGGCTGCAAAGTAACCGCAACTTGGAGTACATGGTTGGCAATGTTAACAGGTACAATCTTTATTACATGATTGCTATCTGTCTGATAGCCCTGTAGTTCGCAAACCAATTGTGAAAATCTGATCATATTTTGGTTCTGATAAAAATCAAATATATGGCCCTCCCGTCCAGGAATATACAACTGCATCTCAGACAGAATGTATGTTGACCTTGAT
>LBFM01001405.1:37481-54239 GCA_000988765.1 Achipteria coleoptrata | reverse complement strand
CTCTCTCCTTCCTCCCTCTCCTTTACTTTTTATATTTCGGACGACTTATAGCGACATTTAAGTTGGAGAAGAAAAGGAGCGCTTGTCTTACTACTAGTGATGCCAATGACAGTCAGGGTTGACGTCCATTTCCCCCGAATCAGATAAAACTTAGTTTTTTGCTCCGCTGTTAACCAGAATTTAAAATCGATTGAAAATGTAAAGTATATTCGCTTTTGTATTCAATGAGATTTCTTTTGAGTTAAAAATATGCGAAAATATAAATAATGTAAAGAATATTCTGTGAATAAATAGATTGTTTGCTATCAGAATCTCAATTCGTTTTTTCATTTTCTTTTTTTAGACAAAACTGAAAGCATCTGTTTGTGAATAGCCTTTGGCTAATAGTTGGCTGATATGGAGTGTTAAGGCCATAGATGGGCAACCATTCACCTTAGGAACACATACACACATTTCTGGCACAGGCATGCATTAGCCGATGAATGATGACAACAAATATAAGTTGAGAGACATAACATCAGTATAGCCTTAGAGCCACACCAGATATTGCTGTTGATTAGCAAAAGCCATAACATTATTTCGGGTATGAATTCAATTCATAAAAAGATTGGATAAAAATGAGCCCAAACTTTATATTTCTGGCCATTCCTAATGTTCTTCTAAATTACAGTCGTATTAAAACTATATATCTTTTTTGAAGAAAATTTTCTTTTCGTCAAACGACTACCACTACCACTACCACTGCCACTACTAATGGAATTTAGATTAACTCTACTTTTAGATCAAATTTTGCAATGAATTCGGCAAAAATTTTTATAGCCTTTAATGCATTTTATAATATAATTATAGCTGTAATTCAATTTAGACAACATTTTTCATTCGAATATCTCAATACTAATGATAGAAAATTTCTAAATTCTTTTGAAAATGCGAATTAGCATGCTATAAAGCTACTCTTGATTAAATCTCTTGATTTTTAAATATTAATTGAAAATTTTTCCTTTAAATTGATTTTTTAATTCTAATTTTAGAATTTTAAGAGAATTTTTTATTTTAATAGATGTGAACAAAATGTTAGTTTAAATTGAATTCAAATTCTAATTGATTTCAATGTTTTTGAAATACAACACTAAAGTAATACTTGAGATAAAAATCCCTTCAATTATAAGAACAATCATTAGACGAACGAATTACTGAACAGTAGGGCTGGTATTTTCAATAGGAATCGGCATTACTTTGAATAACATTTGGCTGGCATTTGATGAAAACAGTTACAAATAATTAGAGCGACTGCTTGTCTGCCTTTCAAACAAAATTCTTGTTTTCTATTCATTTCACGTCATATTTTGCTGCAAATATTCGTTAAGATTTATAGTGGAAAGCCATACATAAAGTTTAAGCACATTATTGTAATTGTTTTGATACTGATATCAAATATATTTTCACTTCTCATTTAATCGAATCAATCTCTCATTTGTACGTTCAGAGGAAGAGTTGCCGTTGAAAATACATTGAGAACAAGAGCACAACAGTCATAAAAAGCCAGAGCATAGAGTACTGTACTCTTTGCTAAATGATTCGCATTATTGAAACGCTTAAAACGTTTGTTGCATTTTAGGTAAACTCTTATATCAAATGTCTATAAGTCTAATGGAGCCAAACATTAACTTTTCAGCGCATTATTTATAACTACTTCACAACAACTAATTTCCAAAATAAATACTAAACTCTACTCTTTTGTTGAATTATAACAAAGTTTTCCTTTATTTTTATTTTTACTTATTATACGATATTAGTTAAATTGAGTCAATTTTTATGAATTTTTATTTTAACCATTAGAAGAGTGTGATGTGAATGACTAAAAGGTAGGCTTAACGGCAATACATTAGTGTTTATGAGAAGCACTACATTTTGTTATTAAAACGAAAGATGTGTTTGTTTTGTGATATTAACACAAATTAATATCATTGGATATATAAATGCAATTATTTTATAAATCAAATCTATTTTTATAGCTTTTAGTAAATAATATATTTAGTATTTGTAGTATTTAATTAAAATGAGCATGATAAAGTAATGTTGACCATGATAATCTTGATATAAATCCCAAAGTATTCTAGAAAACTCAGTATACAATTATAGAGTATGCATGCGAATAGGCATCAATTTAAAACTTTGTTAAAATTTGTTCTTATTTATTTTTGTATGTATCAAAATTAATCTTGCTAATTCAAAATCTAAAAACTTGTGTGTAAATGAGTGTTTCGTAATAAACTTAAGCCATTAATTGCGAGACTGTTCTGAAGAGAACCATTAAAATAGCAATTATTCAAAAGAAAACTAATTCAAAATCCAGTCATTAATCAAATTTGATATAAATTTAAATAAAGTTGAAAACGAAAACAGAGCTCCAAATGTGAGTTATCTTTAATGTAAAAGTTAAATGAGTTGCGATACGAGTAAAGTTATCTCAGTTTATGCATTAGTTGACAATTAAATTAGTTTTAAACCCAGTTTTTACTCTTAATTTTGAAGTATAGGTTCATTTTAGTATCGACACAATTTTGTAAGAGATTTAGCAGAGATTTCCTCTGTTTTTCAATTTTAATTTCGATAATAATCTGGACTTTAAATTTAAAATAGAGAACTGATTTGTCAGATATTCATTCATTTATTTTTAGAATAATGAATACAAATTTCAATTTATTTCAAGTAATTTAAAATTCAAATTAATTTTTGAATCGCATTTCTAACAAATGTTTACGATTTTTCATATTAGATTCACAATCTTTAATGATAGAACAAGCACAACTATGCAAATATCATTGCTATGTACACAATTAAAGGGTACAATTAATTATAAATTTAATTAAGATTTCAAATAATAAATAGAAATGTCTACCAAATAATCTAAACTTCAATTATTGTGAAAGTCTTTGATTTTTTGAAAAGAATTTAATCGAGAAATAGTCTTAAATTTTTTATTTTTAATATTCAGGGACTGTGTGTTCCTAAAGACAGTACATTTTAGATAAGTTATTAAAGCGCTGTCTAATAATAAAATAGGATTTATAGCACTCATTATTAATAATATCTGAATTCAATGCTAACTATGAATGTATTAATGAAGCGATTCTCAGATGTATTTTATTATCATTTGTGAAATGATTTTGTAGTTCATAACATTATATGAATTCCTAAGTCTGTGAGAGAATAAAATATTTTTTGTTTGAGTTCACACATTATTTTTTTGTTGTTAGACTAAACCCTCTTTTCATAGTTATGAACTAAATTAATGCCAGAGTTTGTGTCAGACGGAAATGTCCATTCATTTCCTGTCAAAGAATCCAATCGCAGTCTCAACTAATATCGCAGTCGAGCGGAAAGCACTTCAAACTCATTATCCGATAGAAATGAATAATTTAAATGAGATTTTTAAGATATAATATACGACTTTTTGCACATCTTATCGCTCATCTCAAAGCCATATTTTGCATAAAGTTTATTATAAGATATTTTATGCTTTCCTTTAAATTAAATGAATTTTTGAGTTATTTGACTGAAAAGTGTTTTTTGTTTTGTTTAAAAAATAGTCGAAATATTTTAGAAAAATTTACAACAAAATTAAGGAATATTTTGATGTCAGATATTAATTGAATAAAGAAGTAAAGAATAATTTGAAAGACACTATAAATGGTTAGAATGAAAGACAAAAAATATAAGAGAAATTAAAGTCTCTTTTGAAGTTAATTAAAGTTTTTGCGAACAGAATAAAAAGGATGAGAACATAATTATCACATTCTATTTGAGTCAACGATTCATTTCCTGCAGATAAAGAACAGATGCAATGAATTGATGATATGAATCTCAATTGTATTTTCCGATGTGTCCCACTATTCTCCTTTCTTTAGTCACTATCAAGTCTTATTCTGGTCCTAAGCCTAGTCTTATCCACACATGTCCAAAGGGGATATAGAAATGCCCTAGTATGAGCAATTTTGGAAATACCCCCGTCGGCGGACATGTTTTTCGGGCTTCGGAAACTAGATTTTAGGACAATTTAAACTGGAATTAACCGAATTTCTCTAAATTGGTCATGATAACTGTATTTAAGCTAGGTTTATGGTCGAATTTAACCGAAATTAGGACCAAAACGTCTGTAAACATTCCTAAATTTTGTTCAGAGAAAATACTCTACACTAGAACCCCCTGAAAATACCTCCCTATACCCCCTGACTTGGTCGAGTTTGGACATGTGTGGTCTTATCCGACAAAGAATTAGCCATAAGTTCGCTCAAACCTCTCAATTATATTACATTTGACTCCGGAATTCGCCGCTCGATATTCACATGTTTTAATAGAAATAATCATTTTTCTTCTTCGGTAACACGTCTTTAACTGAACATTCTTAACGTTCCTTGCTCATTCCCTAAATGATCAATAGTATATTAATAGTATTCCCTTAATTAATTTCCAGAGAGAAATATATTCGCAAACAACAAAAATGTATTAACAATTTGCTTCTGCTTGCTCAATTATATATAAAGGCTAAACGAATAAATTATATTATCAAGTTCATTTAATAAACATATTGTGAATTATTTATTAGTAAAGATGTAAAGAATTTTTATTTCTTTGTTTCATTGAAAATAAATTTCATCGATTAATTCAGTGAATAAAAATCAAGAAAAACATTTCATTAAATGATTCAATGATCAGAATTCATGAATTCATTCTGTGCTCTCTTTCTATTCGAGCAAACATTTTCATTCTCTGTATGTTTAATATGATTTGACATTTGATAAAATGAATTGAAAATAAAAATAATATCAAAAGTTTTCAAATTTATCTTTTTAAATGTCAGGACAAACAATAATGTAAATGAAATACTGGCGCCCTATCAGTAATACCAGTGCACCAGAATTGGTACTGAATTATAAATAAATATCAAAATTCGTTAGATATCTGTAAGAAATTTAGCTTTCGAGGGGAAAGCCATCAAAATATGAGTTATAGTTTTGGAGAAATACATCGAATGTCAACATTTTGTCTCATATGATATCATAAAATATAATAATAAATGTTTTAATGCTTTGTTACAAACCATAAGTCAGGAATGCGTTCAATCGATTCTTATTCTAATGTTTATGTCGTTAATCGTCAGACACAAGACATACAGACATACCTGCGATACATAATTCATCTGAAAAGGAAAATATAAGTGAAATACAGGAAAATATATTTTTCGCTCTCTTTTAGGTATTGATTTTGGATGAAGTGTTGCCGCAAAGAGAAGTATCGACTCTATAATAGTTTACGAGCAAAAAGAAGGAAACCCTAATTCCGAAGAGTCTGTGTAACTGTTGGCCAGCGTTTGGACTCATCTGTAATACTATTTTTCAAAAGAAGAAGAAAAAAGCAGTGCATAAAACGAATATCGTTTCCAAGACTTCAATTATGATTCGGGTAATAATATTGAGCTTTAAGTTAATCTAAGGGTCAGTCGGCCGTAAAGTGGAACGTAATTCACTTATATCTACGATAGACACACAATTGGACAGTCAATCCAATCGAACGCAGTTAAGTGATCCAAAACAATATTTATCCTCAAGAAGTGTCACCAAAAGACCGACTAAATCTGTTTGACAATTACCTCCATTATATCGATCACAAACTTTTACACAAAAAACTATTCTTTAGTTCAGATAAAGTGCTTAAACTAAAACCTCTTTTATGTAGTGCTAGTCTTACCATAAATATTAATCTTATAGTCAACTGATTCGCATTGAAAATTCTTAGAATATTATGCATAAATGAACTTGTTTAATAATAATAATTTCAAAATAGTATTTTTTAAAAATAAAATTATAGTATAGTCTCTCCAATTTAAAATAGTCTTCGATTGTGTTCAGTAATTAATTTATCATGATTAATTTAAAGTTTTAATTAATATTGAATGATAATTGAAGCTTGATTGATAATTCAAAATTGAATAATAAGCAATAATCATGATGATCAATTCATTATAACACGCATAATTTAACTAAATTGCACCAATAATTCAACCAGGATACAATAAAAGGCATTCGAAGCGCAAATTATATGAGATTTTGTGAGAGAAAAGTCGATAAATTTTGTTGTTTTACTTTTTTGTGGATCGAATCGACTTTCAATTAACATTTGTTCGTTGAATGCCTTCACATAAGTGTGCGATAGTTTATGCAAAAATGCAATCGATTTGAAAATTTTCTTCATTTTAATCACTGCTATTCTCCTAAAGAAGTTTTATTGAATTTCTTTTTAAAATCTTATTCTGTTTCTAATGTATTCACAAAAGAATGAAAAAATCGATTATCAAAGACATTGGAATAGAGAACATATATTTTGCTTTTTATTCTCAATATATCTGTGCATTGAATTACCAATTAATTGATTTAATGTTCACTGAATTTTGCAAATATCTAACAAATTCATAATTCATGCAAAAAATATCAATATGTGACTAATCTGATTTGGATTTCGGTTAATATGTGCTTGCTTAAATAAAAATCTCATAATATATGGAATATTTATTCAGAATAATAAACCTAAAATGCTTTACCGTATGTATAATACATTAAAATACTAAATATTTAAATAAATGGTCGCAAAAAAAGTTTTATTTTTTTTCATTTGAAAGAATGATAGCATTTATTGCGGCAAAAATGAATGTAATGCCAAAAAAATGTTAATTCATAACATGAATAATGTGTCGGATATTCCAGAAGACAAAAAGTCATTTTCTATTGAATTGGATGAAGAATTTAATGCAAATATGGTGTCAATTATGATGACAGGTGTCGGTCCCAATCGATCCCAATTCACTCAAACCGTTTTACATAAAACATTGTGGAAAAACATTTCTAAATAAATTCTCCGTTCATTGAATCAGAAGAAATGGTTTACATCCGAATAATTTGACACACTTTAGGAATTGACCACCTTCAATTTCATCCATCAATATTATCTAGATTATTTCAGTAGAAAAGATAATCTAAATTTATTTTCATTATTAAGAAATTAAATAAAATTAATTTGAGGTTAGATTCCTTTAAATGGAGTCCTAATAAAAATAAATTGAGGTCTATTTTTCAACATAGAATAATAAATGAGCAAGACACTCCAAATTTAACAGGATTTAATAATAAATAATATAAAATAAAGAGTACGTCCAATGTTTTTAGCATTTATTAAACCCATTGAATAAAAATAATATGTATTTTAAACCAAATTTCTGACGTATTTTATGGCTCAATGAAAGGCCAATCACTCAAACACTCAAACAAATAACACGTGAATAGAAGCAAACAATTAATTAATTATTGTTTTTAACCTTTAATTTGATTTAATTAAGTATTCAAATAATTTTCGAGTAATTGTCCTCAAAATTAATCCCTTAATTATTTGTATTGATTTTGAGATTTTAACCAAATTTTTGTTATTTAAATTGATTTTATTGTTATTAAAATGGAAGTGGAGGACAGACACCTCAATGTTATGGTGGATCTGATCAATAAGATTATAGATTCTGGAGAAGTACTCCATTATCTATCGGAACAGTTCAGTCCAACAGATATTGTCCACCGATTGTCTCAATTGATAATAATCTATGAGACAAATATATTGAGTGAATCACCATTTTTGCCGATTCTTCAAAAAGAGCCCAATTCTGAGCCCAACTATTGTCTGACGATTGGGTCGATTGTGAAGCTCTGGTTATTAGAGTACTATAAAACCGATTTCGTTACTCTCAATAAACTCGATGTCGAAACTGGTTTTGAAGAAGAGATCATTTTGACGACACTTATGGTCTTAAGAGTGATGTATAGAATGAGACATTTAATGGGCCAAAGAGTACACCACATCCTCACCGAAAACTGGAAAGACTTACATGAATTCGACCAACAATTGGACGTTAAGTTTGAAATGAAATGTTTGAAACTAATGTCACTTTTGGTCAAACATTCAATTAATTACAATTTGAGGAATAATTCATTACTCAAACAAATCGATGGACTAAAAGAGGAAAACAGAAAATTAATCGAAAAATTAAAGGCAACCGAAGAAAACTCGGATCCAAATTATGATCCAATGGAACCAATTCTCAGTCAATTGTCACTGAAAAGAGTTGTGACGCGAAATATTGAAAAACAAATCGATGTTTCCGTGGATTCTATCGAAACGCCAGAAATAATGCCATCAAATGATGAGAGACTGAATGACTCGAGAAAATCGACCGAAACTCCGATAAATAGTATCACAAGAAGTCCATTGAAGATAAAATCAAACACTGGAAAGACACCTCCTCTGACATCTCCTTCTGTGGTCCGAACAGAAATCATAAGAGTCGAGGAGTCGGTTAAACCTATACCTAATCGTAGAACAAGAAGTAGTCCGTCCTCTCGACAAATGCCAGGAAAAAAGGCTAAAGTATTACCACAAAGAACTACTCGAAGTTCTCCCCGAAAACCAAAAGAAATGCCGAGACTTTTAAGAAAAACTAAAGCACTGAAGGCTTTTCGGGAAATTCGTTCCATTTTTAGTGAAAGCGATAAAACTGAGACACAATTGACTGATGAAAATGTGTCGAAGAGCCCCAAGAAGTTGATAAAACCATTGCCAGAACCAATTCCATTGCCTTTAAAGAAGAGGAAGACAAGGATTTTATCTCAATCACCAGTAAAAGAGACGGTAAATGAGACTCCGATTCCAGAAATTGAAAAAAAGCCCAAAAAGACGTGGCCCTCAAAAAAGATAAACTATCCGCGCAAAAAACGTTATCCGTGTGATTGGGATAACTGTTCTTATATTGCGGACAGACCTTCAACTTTGGTGAGTGATTCGATTATTCGAAAATAAGTAAATATTTAATCTAATAATTGACTTATAGGTACGCCATTGCAGAGCACACACTGGAGAGAAGCCGTTTGCCTGTGATTTTCCCGGTTGTGATAAACGATACAAAATGAGTTCAAACCTGACTCCACACAAATTGACTCATACCGGAGAAAAGCCGTATACATGCGATTGGACTGATTGTGGCAAAAGCTTTACTTATCCACAACACCTCAAAAGGCATCGAATCTCTCACACAAAAAGGGACCGACGACTCAAACATCCATCAAAAACATTACTGATTAAAGGCTTAAACAAACACTAATTGCAAATCTCTTTTTTAACTCATAATTGGTTTTTGAAATTAATGTTTGTATTGAAAGCATTCAAACAAATTGTATACCATTTTTCATATTATTATTTAATATCTTTCGACACAAACCCCTTATTTTAATCTAATATTTTAATAGCTTTTATTTCTTTTTAATTTAATTTAATTAGTATTTCAGATATAAAACTATTAGAGTTTATTAATAATTAATTTAATAGTTAAAAACTGCGAATTTATTAAAGTCTAATAGCGTTTCAACTAATTGTATATAAAAATCTTTAATTTAAATAATAAATCATTTTACCCAAAGTGTGGTAAATGTCTGTCAATTTGGAAGTTATTACTATAAATGAAATAAAAATTTTATTTGAAAACTAATTCATTGCAAATAAATTACTCATCAATTAGTTTATTAAAACTTGAAATAATTATTTTTAGTTTAAATCAAATAATATTAAAAACTTAATTATAATTAAGGAACAAATTAAACGAAATATTTTCAAATCTTTTGAGCCGTTTCTCTGCACAACAGTTACTGTTATCAGTGATAGCCTATCAGTGATATCACTTTCTATATATTTGAGTTATGCAGAAGTGATATCAGGCGCCGACGATAGGAACTCCTCAAAATTGTTAACTATTTTCTCGACGTCTGGTTTTGATCGAATGAAAGAAAACACAAGAACTATAAGACACAACTCTGTAAACCTTTCCATTCAGAGGGCTTTTGTGACTTGTGTTGGTGCTGTGCTTTCTTTCACTCAAAACGAGAGACAAATTTTTGGTTTAAAGAGTTTATAGAGAATTCAAATCAAAAAATATATAATAATTATTAAAATTGAAAAAACAATTAGAAATAATTGCTGTAAAATAAATGCAATAAATTTTGAATACAATTATTTGAAAAATTGAATTAAATTTTATACATAAAGAAATTCTTGCAATGATTTCTGTATTCAATATATTGGATGCAATCAATTGTTGGATAAAAATATATTTCGTGTTAAGGAATGGTCTTTTGTTCGTGAGATTTCTGTTGGAAGCAAAATGTGATTCCCTGATCCCAAACCTTCTTTAAAATTAAGTCAATTACTTGTCGTTTGTCTGGACAGTGATACCAATCGCTCAGTTGTCGGTTACAGTCTGCGTCGGGCGGAGGGCTTCGGATCGGAATATCATTCAAACAGTTTTTACAGTTGAGTTTGCGGTGAGTATCGCTTTTGACGTTTTCCTCTAATCTAAACAATTCTTTCAGTTCTGAAAGAGTGAAATGTCTTTCGACGTTCTCTTCGTTGTCGACAACACAACTGCTCAGAGCTTTCTTATGGGTCTGTCTCTGGAATATCTTCTCCTCAATAGTTCCGGTCGACAGAAGACGATATATAAAACACTGCTTCTTCTGTCCGTCTCTCCAGACTCGAGCCATTGCCTGTCCATCATTTGCAGGATTCCAGTCCGGGTCATACATAACGAGTCTATTGGCGCCAATCAGATTCAGTCCACAACCACCAGCTTTACTGCTCAGCATAAATATGAATTCAGAACTGTTGGGATTATTAAAGCTTTCGACAACTTTTCCGCGTTTTTTAATAGACATCGAACCGTCCAAACGGACAAAACCGTATCCTCGGAGACGACACAGTCTTTCAAAGAGATCTAAAGTTTGTGTATAATTAGAAACCAAAACTACTTTATCATTGGTTTGGCTTTTGATAAACGCTAAAAGTGTGTCCAAAACTCGCATTTTTCCAGAAGTGTTTGGCATAACTTGTTTGGCATTAAGTGCTCCAAAATCTGATGGAAATAAGTTTAAAAGCGATTCCAAATCATTCTTCGGTTCTTTACACATATCATAAGCCAATTGCGGACTATTACACAATTTTTTAAGAAATGTGATCGCAATAAGTGAGGCATTTCCCCCTCCTTTTGCGGCTTTAGTACTGTTGGTCTCATTGACGGCTCGGGCCACGGCTTTTGACTTCAAGAAAAAAGTATATAAAGTCTTTTGAAGAGGAGTTAAATCACAGCAAACTATTTGCTCGTATTTTACGGGTAAGTATTTGGAGAGAATACTAGCCGTCCGTCTAATCATACATTTGTTTACAATAGAAAGCAATTCGTCTAATCTTTCTTTAGCCAAAGCGATGCCCGCATCAGTTGCCGCCGCGTCTCTTCCCCTAAGAATAGGGTTTTCATATTTCTTTTTGAACTCCTGAGCCGTCCCTAAAATGCCTTCGTTTACGAACTGCACTAAACTGAAGTATTCGAGTAAATCGTTTTGAATGGGAGTTCCCGACAAAAGTATACGTCGTTTAGCTTTGATTTGATTCAATGCGTGATACGTCTGGTTGTCCTGATTTTTAAGTCTGTGTCCCTCATCACAGATAATGAGTCCAATCTCTCCCGAATGCAATACATTTGAATGCAAACGAAATGTCTCATAAGAGATGATGAGGACGGGGTTCACACAACGCCTGCCTTTAATAGTATTTATAAATGAAAGCAACTTATCGTCGATCTCTTGTTTGGAACCGCCATCGATGGCCATCGCACAGACTCTATTGGATAGCCATTTGTTGAACTCATTGTACCAATTCTTGACGAGACTACTCGGGGCCACAATCACTGCCTTATCAATAGTGGGCTTACATTCAGGACTTTGTTTAAGAAGTGTATAAACGAGTGAAACGCACTGAAGAGTCTTTCCTAAACCCATTTCGTCAGCCATAATACAGCCATAACTGCCCTCAATCTGAATACCAGTGACACAGTCCCACATAAACTTAACCCCTTCCCTTTGATGCGGACGAAGAACAGCCGTTAAAATAGGGTCCATCACTACGTGTACTCTTTGGTCGGTTGTCTTTAATTTAAGCATTTCTTCTTTAGTCATATGCGGAGGAGTGAACAAAATTAATGCATTTTCCGCCTCCGGATCGTGAAGTGGACGCCGACCTCCACTTAACTTCACTCCAAGTGATCGATAAGAACCGCCTAAAAGACAATTACTTTTAGTTAGAAATCAAATGTAATAAAATTGATAATCGATTCATACCTTTATAGTTATCGATTGGAATAACAAATGGTTTGCTTAATATCTTCTTAATATATTCCTCATGAGATAACTTATTATCACCATTTGTTCCATAATTTTGTCGACTCTTAACATTTACATTGAATTTTTTAGACGGACTCAACGGTAAGACCAGTGAATTACAAGACTTTTTGCGAGATCTGATTGTCTCAGTTGTCTCACCACTCCGTCTCTTCAGTTGTTCCGACGGAACGTTTCTTCTCAACATTTTAATTAATAATTTAATAATTTATTAATTATTTAATAAATCATTTCTGGTTTTAATACTTATTTAATATTAAATCAAATCAAATGTTTATTTTAGTGCCAAATATATTCAAATAATGTTATTATTATCACAACAATAACGCAAACATTTGTAATGTTTATGCCTTTCAAATGTCTATTAAACTTAACGAAGAGTTCAAATAAAGGGCTCTTTTTTACAAAAAGTGTTGTTTACGTAACTCATGACTGTCTATCAGTGTCTATCTGATAGACTAATCACTGATTAGTGTTGGCTTTGAAAAGATGTGATGAAATCAAACTCGAAATCCGATTAAAGTTTTTTTTAAATACTTTTTTGAGTAATTGATTGTAAATTAATTAAAATTAGCTTTAATTCAATTTAGTTTATGTCAAATACTAATAATAAATCTCAGATAATCTTAAAAATTTATTGGATATGCTATAAAAGATTAAAATTTACAAATAAAATGATGTGGATTATCATGAACATTGATGAGTTTTTATCAACATTTATTTTTAAAGTTTCAAACATAAATTAGATAATTATAGTCTGGTTTTGTTGAAAACAGAGACATATTTTAAGGATTATTTAGCAGTTTTTGAATTAATTAATAGCCGCCACCGATGGGCTCATATCCATACTCCTCTGAAGTTGGCTCTTCATATGCTGCTGTTGTCGGTGCAGCTGTAGTAGTAGTGGTGGTTGTGGTGGTGGTTGCATAGCCACTACTTGTTGGCACCGGCACTAACAATACGATTAACGGTTGATAGTTGTGTCCACTCGAATAACTCATCATATTTTGAGCCATACTCGCATATGAATTACTACTTCCACCACCACTTGATGACGACCCATATGATGATGAATAGGCTGCAGTGGTGGGAGCGGCAGTTGTTGGGGCGGCAGTAGTCTTATAATTAGAGACGGGCTGATACTTCATTCGGATCGGTTTGAAATTTTTTAAACCTTCGAAACCTTTTGGATGGCATTCAATCAAATTATATAAAATGAATATAAAAAAGAAGATTAAAATCATTTTCTTATAAAACATTGTTTTAAATATTATTAAAACTTTTCAAATCAGATGTAAAACTGAAAATTTGATTGAATTAAAACTGAAGACAAACCGTTTTATACACAAATTTGTAACTAATTTTAAGTTTAGATGACTTTTAATTTTGTGGTAAATGTATGTCAATATAGAAATTATTACTATAAATGAAATAAAAATTAAGACATTTATTTGAAAACTAATTCATTGCAAATAAATTACTCATCAATTAGTTTATAAAAACTTTAAATAATTATTTTTAGTTTAATTCAATTATTTTTGTTTTTAAATACAGAGTTATTAATAACTATTTGTATTTAAGGATATTTTTAGTGATCAATGAATTTTGGAAATTATTTCATAAAAGATTTTATTCATAAGAAAATTAAGAATTGTTTACAAACTTATAGATTAGAATTAAATTAAATTTAATATTAAATTTCAATTTGAATGACTTTTAAATGAATTTTAAACATTTTTTATAAATGTTTGATTGACTCGATTTCACACAAATTTTATATAAAAATTATTGAATAGAAAATGATTTTTGAATTAAAAAGAGATTTAAAAAAAGATTAATTAAAAAAGATTTTTTGATAATTTTAAATACAATTCAATGATTAGTAAATTAAAAAATGTAATTAAAATCATTGTCTGAACAATCGATGAATTAAAGAATTTTAAATCAAATAATATTTAAGATTTAATTATAATTTAACGAAATATTTTCAAATGTTTTGAGTCTTTTGTCAGCACCACTGCTATCACTTTCCATATAATTGAGTTCAACTGCAGAAGTGATATCAGGCATTGGAAGCGCTGACGACAGGAATTCGTCGAATTTGTGAACAATTTTCTGGACGTCTGGTTTCGAGTGAACGAAAGCACAGCGCGAACCGAAGTCACAAAAGCCCTCCAAATGGAAGGGTTTACAGAGTTGTGTCTTATAGTTCTTGTGTTTATAAGTGGGAACTTTGAGTTCTTTAGCGAAGTGGGCGTAATAACAGTTGAGACCAAACTTGCAGTGACCCAACTCTACAAAGTTCTTACACATCTCTGTCTTATATCTGATCGGATCAAACATTGCATTATTAACCATTGATTTCGATATCATTTGATTGCCGCTCGACATCCTGTTTACGTCTGACAAAGAACTGGTTCTCTGCGAAGATTGTGGTGACCAACCTATCTGTGATAATGGCGGCGATGGCAGTGACTGTATATAAGCCATATCTTTAGGCGCCAATAAAGCCGACTCTTGTCCTGTCATTAGTTTAGTGGCCATCGGATAGCTGTTTAGTCCCAAATTGATATTAACACAAATGGTATTCATTTGATTTACAGATGTCTGGAGGCATAACACATGAGAATAAATAAAGATATCTTAAAATGAGATCAAATCTATTTGACTGAAGACTTACATTAAAATAAATTTTATTCATTGTATTCACAATTTGTCAGTAATTAAATTAAAATCAAATAAAATTGAAGATAAAATGTCAAATGAATAATCAATTGTGTTATTAATCAAGAATAATGTCTGATCTAATCAACCGATTATTTAACCATTTGTTTGAGAAATGAGTAGTTAAACAAAAATCGTTATAATTTTTAGCCTTTAATTCATAGTTTATATAAAAAAAACTTTTTTTTGAGTGAATACCCAAATGAATGAAAGTTAAACCCTATTAATGTTTACTCAATAAAAAATTAGTTTATTAATATAGTATTGAATGTCAAGTATTAAAGTTATTGAGATGTAATTTATTAGTGAAATTGACTGTTAATATTACTTTTGAGTATTCTAGGAAAATGTAATGTTAGCACTATTTTATAATAATTGCTTTCACCGGAAATGAATTAAAGTTGAAATACTTTGGTTAAATCAATTTTATTTAATTTCAAAATTGATTTTTCTAATTTTAATTTAATTTTTTGTTAGAAGTTTTAAATTATTTTAGATATAATTTGTTATTTAAAATGATTTTTAATAATCAAAATATTAAACTTATGAAATGCCTAACGAAGAGACAGTTTGGCGCCAAATAGTGATCAAAGAGGCGACAAATAGTCTCAAAGATCAAAGTCTATTATCTTTTGTTTGAAAGCGATAGACATCACGACAACTAAATATCAAACAATTTCTTTGATGTTTCCGACTATTGTATGAATAAATTTATTTTTAGATTAAAAACCAAAATTTGAAATAAAGATTAAAAATGAAAATACATTTGAAATTTGATAACTTAAATGAAAAATGAGTTTTTAATTACAATTTAATTAATTAATTTAAAATAATGCCATAATTTTATCCTAATTTTATGGTAAAACTGAAGGATTAGTTGTATTCTGTGGGCCGTTGTTCGGAGAATTAGAAACTGTGGTCAGGTCTTCACGTGAGCTCTGCGCTGATGTCTTGTTTCTAATTCTGCAGTTGAATACCATTGCAATCATTAATATGAGACCAAATATAAGAACAATAACTCCGACTAATATTATGCCATAAGCGACAGAATTCACTGAATTGGCCACAGGTTTAGGCAAAGCGTATATCATTATGAGACCCATAACTATCCAGAATATTCCGGTAAATGTGGAGAACAGACCGCAATAGAAGAGCATAAGTCTGTTCTCATCGTAGGGATGAATACACGAAGAAATTGAGAACAATTTATTGCACCCAAAAATCATTTCATTTTTCCAAAAGTTTTTTCTTCGAATAAAATCTTTTGCAAACACTTTGAAAATATGTACTCAAATGAAAGACAATCGCTCTTTGGTTGCATTCATATGAATGAAAGGCTAATATTCTTTCTATTGATCTGTTCTTCGGTTTGTTGTTCTCTTTATTTGTTTGAGGTCTGAGAAAACTATTTTGTTTTTCCTCATTCATTACGATTTGTTTTGAAACCTTAGCGACAAAACATTGAATAACTTATGGAATAATACATTAACTTTTATTTTAGTAAAACACTGTACTATTAGTACTGTTTGTTACTAAGAATACTTTGTATTCAATAGGTTTTAATGGCTTTCCAGTCATTGATAGTTCATTGAGTGTTTCTTACAAGAGATCGTTTACCTGTCTTTCATAGCAAACAATTACTCTTTTATAGGATTTCTTTAACATTTCAAATTTAAGAGTATTGTCAGTCAGAGGAATGCCTTTTAATTCAAAT
>LBFM01001405.1:23077-37378 GCA_000988765.1 Achipteria coleoptrata | reverse complement strand
AATTGATTCAATTATTTTGTGAAATAACTTTATTTTGAAATATTAATTTAATTATAATAATAAAATATTTAAATAATTGATTAATCAGTGATTTTATTCATTTCAATATCGAAATCATTTTCTGATTTAAAGTCATTGGACTTCAAAAGAGTGTATTTTTCGATGAATCGATCGCTTTCTTCAGGAGTTAGACATTTGACTGCCTTATAGTAAATATTCGGTACATTATTTGAATTACTTTTCATTTCAAAGACAACAAAATTAATCCAAAGGGAGGCGTCGTTTGAACCAAAGTTGTTGACAATTTCTTCGTGAATCGATCGAATCAACTGATGGTTTATATACTGATTCTTATTCTCTATTTCCAACATTTTTTGATGAAAAGAGAGCAGATTTGGAGGAGTTTTCTTAAACTGATGGTAATAGTGTCGAGTCTTATCTAAACCATAAGCAGAGTTGAGGGCATCCAATATTCGAGGCCTCATATGTCCGATCAGTTTAATGCTATACTTATCGGCACTCATTTTCGATAATTTCTTTGTTATATTCATTATTTCAATCGGTTGTAGACTTTTGACCCCCCATTCGATATACATTTCCCAAATAGATATCAATTTGTCGACAGTTTCTTCAGTTTCACTAAATTTATGCAAAATTTTCTCAAAAAAGTTCTTTTTCTCAGTATTTGAGTCAAATATTTTGATAACAAACGGAACACAAAAATACCAGACATCGAAAGAGTCTGTCCAACGGTCGCAACCATTCAATAAAATTTGTTTGATTTTCAAACTGTTCTCATATTTATCACTACACGAAAAATAGAGTTTAATCCACTCCTTAAACATATCAATTGACAAACAATTCTGATTCCACGCTCTTTGGATCAGATCTAAGACTTTTGCCAATTTGTCTTTGATTTTATTCTGAGTGACACATTTCGAGAGCTGTTTTAATCTGTATTTAATATAAAAGTCCCAAATCTTTTGGTTATTGAATTCAATAATTTTCTGTTCGTATAAACCAATCGCTTGTCTTTCAAACTCTTTTTTCTTTAATTTAATCTCTTTTTTATTCAAATCAGTATTGATTTCGAGCCAATCATTTCCATCGATTATCTTTCGTTTGGCCAATAAATTCCAGAGTTCTTCACGAGAGCCGAACCTAAACTTCAAGTCGTCATAAATCATATCTTTGTGTGTTTGAGTCAATTTGTGGTCAAACTCTGAACAAATGGGCAAAAATTTTGCCGCGAACTCAAAGTCGTCGAAAGTTAAGACCGCATTTCGATAGACAATTGTAGCGATTTTACCATTAAATACATCGTCTTTGTATTCTTCTACTTCTTTCTTCTCGTTATCTTCTTTTGGAGTGGAATTCAATTCAAGTATTTGTCGGCGTTTTCTAAGTTTAGTGCAAAACATTAATTCCATTTTGAAGTATTGGTGCCAAAGAAGTCTTGAGTCCGGATTAAATCTAATACCTCTTTGAAGCAAATGTCGAGCAGTTTCTGGAGAGCTATTGGTTTGAAACTCAAACTTCGCTGCTCTGATCCAAAGCCAGTCCCTGTCGTTCAATACGGAAAGCATTCGGGTATACAAAGAACTCACTTTTGCCAGTGTTTTATGTCTAACACAGAAGTCGATGAATGAGAGCCACAACTGGACATCCAATTGATGTTTGAATACAATTGATTTGTAAATTGTTTGGATGTGACCGACAATTGTGGCCTCGATTTGAGCCGTTTTGCTGTGAAGACCCAATTTATCTCTTCTCACGTGAATTAATTTTAAAAGACTTTCTTCATATGTTATATATTTAAGATAATCCTCTTTAGTTCTGGTATTCCTCTGCAGTCTGTATTCAAACGCTTTACGTTTTTTAATCACTGCTTTGATCTCATCTTTGGTGAGGAGTCCCTGTCTTTCCAATTGTTCCAATTCATGGATAGTCCGTTCGATACGATATTCAACTATTTCTGCCATAATTTTGAATAAACTTTAATAAAAAAAATCTTAATTTTATATAAATTAAGATTAAATTAAAATTTGTTTTTAATAAATCAAACAAATCAACACTTTTTAACGCACATGTCTTTCATATGTCTGTCCATTAATTACGTCAATTAATTTACAAGTTTTATGATTTTATTAAATTAGCTTGTCTAGTTTACTGAATTTTCAATTTTAATTTCTAATCATTTCTAATCAAACAATTAATCTCAATTAAGAAGTTAGTTTTTCTAAAATTTAGGTTGATTTATTTATTAGTTGTAATTTATACCATATTAATTCATTGCGTAAATAATTTTGCTTTAATTTATTAATTAATTAATTAATAATATGTTTTATAAGTTAATATGACCTTTTTCGTGACAAATTGGAGTCGTGAGGTATGATTTGAATTTAGGTCATATTCATTGAAAATCTTTGTGGAGAAAATTATTTGAAACATTCGTATCTTTTGAATTAATTTTCAAATTAATCCATTTTACTCCTACTTTAATCCCACTCATATCAAGAATAATAAAATCCTTGACATTCTTAAGTGTTTTTAGTTAATAAAATACTTGAGAAACACTTACTTTCTATTGTCTTCAGGATAGAAGACTTCTAAAGTTTTGAAATATTTAAGATTTTTAAAATTCTAAACTGTCACTGTCTCCTAATAATGTGCTAGGTCTCATATTTGAATGTTCAAAAATGATTAAATCGTTTATTGTTAAGAATTTACATTAAGCAGTTTGATTCTGGTAATAGATTTAGATGAAAAGTTCCAACTCTCTTATACTAAGTTTAGAATTATCAGCTTGCTTATCGATATTCTAAAAGGCATGACAATTTAAAAAAAATAAATAAATATCTTCCACTAAATAGAAGTCATTATATGAATCATTTAAAATGCAATGAAAAATCATTAAATTTTTTCTATTAATTATATTCTTGATAAATTTAGAAAAACATTATTATTATAATTATAATTTTATCAACATCATTATAATTATTAAACAGTGACATTGTCTCATCATGAGTAATTACTAAGCGTGGAAAATTTTATAAGAAATATAGGCTGAATAATTTATATATAATTATTTGATTGCATCTATCGATTTAATTTCTCACACGACTAGAAAATTCTTGGATATAAATAGTATTGATTTATCTTAGAATATAATTTAATATTGATTTCTCAAATAATTTCTTCAATATTGAAATGAAATGCATGTTTGCATTGAATGAATTGAATTATTTTATAAGATTTTAACCTAAATAAACCAATTTGTTTAGTAGAATATTCTAGTCATTTTCGTCTTAGTGTAGCTAAAATTGTATAAAGAATAATTTTACGAATAATTAAATTCGTGGTCTTATGTCATTATTTATCTATATTATCATAATTAGGATAAATTGAGGAGAAAACCACTATAAGGTAAAGATTAAAAGTTATATTATTTGAAATTTAGTATAATCTAAGAGAATGTCATAGTTTAATTATCATTAATAATAAATTTATATTTAGATAACAATTATTAGAATAAACATAATTTTTATTAACCTTGACTTTTGTTGATAAACTTTTACTACTATTTAACGTTAGTTTACAATAAATTCTTGTTTAATGTGAGATAACTTAAAATATTTATACATAAATATTTAGAAATTATCACATTTAGAAACTGAAACATTGATTTGTGATAAGAGATAACTCAATTTGATTGATTCACCATTTAAATATCGATAAACAAAAGTGAAACACCAATTCTTCAATAATTATAAAATCAATTGACATTTGTTTGAAATTTGGCGCAAAAACAAATTGAATGAATAGTTGGTTCAATAGATGTCATTCTTAGCGATTTGTGCCATATTTGCAATTTTTGGTTAGCATAGTGTATGTATGTATACATACGTGAATGTTATATATATGTTACGGATATATAGCACTACATATATACGAATGTCATATATTTTTTGAAGAGATAAAGATTTTTGTTTAATTGAATGCAAAACTGAAAACTGTTAACAAAATAATAACAAAATAAAAAATCGCAAAATATTAGCAAAAAATTAAAATAATTTATTTAAATATATATTTGGATAAAGTTTTGTAATAAATAAAAGTATTGATATATTAAGTGATGGAATCGTCTATAAGTCAAACGTCTTCATCGTCTTCGTCGTCGTCGCCATCGATTGGTTTGGGATCTAATGAATCAAACGATTTAATATCTTTAGCCAATGAAGAGTTATGTAATGGAGATGTGGTTCAAGTGATCACTCAATTGACAAATACTATTGAATCCAAAGTGTTTTTATATGAAACTAATAATAATAATAACAATAATAATATCAATAATAATATTAATATTAACACCAAAAGCAACGATCAGATGATTAATAGTGCAAAAGAGTTGTCTAATTTGTATGCTATTAGAGCCCAGTCTTATCTGAAGCTGGGTTTCCATCAGTTGGCTTTCGATGACTCCATTCTTGGCATCCAATTCGATGCCAATAACTCTAACTGTTATTATCTCAAAGGTTTACCCCATTATTATCTTTTTCTCAATTAATTGTTTCTCTTTTAGACAATAATTTAGTTAATGTTTTACTAAATATTTTTTAGACATCAGTTTTGAGCCCAAAATTTGTTTGCCTTTTAATCCTTTGGCATAAAATTTAATTTCAGATTATTTATGAAAATATATTTGATTTATGGTTTGGTTTCTTATTATAAAAGCTTTAATTTGTTCGGTGAATGAGTTTTCATTATATTATTGGATATTTTTGTTTATTTATTTAAACATTTTGTTTATGACTCCGAACTTATGCTCTAAATATTAACAAATTTATTGACTTTTTTGAGAACTTTTTGCACACAAGACATAGGACTCACTCCAAGAGAGTCTCCAAAATCAGATGAAAAAATTATTGTAATTTTATTACATTTAATCCAAATTTATTGCCAAAAGAGTCGACTATTTTTACTGTTATTTTTGTTTTGTATTAACTTTTGGTCTGAAATGAAATTAATTTTTGTCTCAATTTATCTTATTTTTTGGTAAATAATCTTAAAATAAATTTTTAATTATTTTTATTTATTATTTTTCTAATAATATATCAATTTTGAAATGTAATCAATTTTATGGTATGTCCTCCTCACAGGTCGTGCGTTATTAGGTCTCAAGCAAAAGGAAAGAGCGGAACAGGCTTTTAAGATGGCGTTAGAGTTGAGAAAAAGTTTTGCCGAAGCGTCTGAAGAGCTGATAAAAATGCGTTTCGAAGCTCTAAAAGAGGCCGGTTTTGATGAGGAGACGGCTAACAAGTTTGCCCCACAGAGCAGATCTGTTAACGAAGCAATTGATCACATATTGAGTACAAGTTTGACGTCTGACCAGTTGTCTACTTTGAGAGCGTCTTATGTCAAAAACCTAACCAATTCTGACAATCATTTTTCAAATCAAGCGATTAATACACGTTTTTCTACCATTTCTGGCGATTTTGGGAATAAAAATATTAATAATATAACACCGAATAGAGCCGATGGACAGGACTCGGGTCCAGAATCGTTGGGTCTAAAACTGATCAGTGATATCGACAACTGTTTGGGTAGTATTCTAGACTCGGATGAAGAAAAGTCTAAATATTTTGATGAAAAAATGGATAATAATATGATTAGTGCCACGAATTCAAAAAATTTTATAAATAATACCAATAATACCAACACTTTTACTAATAATAATTTCTGTGATAGTATTGGAGATAATAATCTTCTGCCGAGAAGTTTATCGCCACAAATGCCGCCACAAAACGTTTTCGGGATCTCTTCTGATCTTAAATTAAAACCGATTTTACAAAAAGCGAATATATTTTCAAATTTTTCTATTGATCTCAATAAGGAATCGTTGGGATCTCATATTATACCCAAAACTAATAGCAATATTAGTGTTGGCGCTAACATTACCAGTAATAGCAGTAGTATTGGTGGTGAACCGCCGCGTAAAACGTTTGCGGACATCGCTTCGGCCAACACTAAAAAACCGGTTCAATCAATTAAATCCAATCAAACAATAGCTGTGAAGAGTATTCTACAAAAAAGCGATTTAAAGCCACAAAAAGTTTTAGAGTCTATGAATAAGTTGTCGTCTTTGGAATCTTTTTGTGGACCCAATAGTACTGCCGATGGTTTGGATAAAATTGAAAAAATTGGTTCTTTAGTTTTGTCTTCTGCGGAACCGACGCGTCCGACAAATATAATGGCATATAAAGGTCTTTGGGTCTGTAATATCAGTCCCAACACTCCCTATCAAACACTGAGAACTGTTTTTTCAAAATATGGGAATATTATTGCGATACAAACTTTTGAAAGAAAAGCAACCAATGGTTCGAATATTGTTTTTGTTCACTACGATAATAGTCGGTCCCCAACAGAAGCCATCGCTGATCTCTTTGGTGTTTACCGCAAAGACATAAATTTTGATGAGAACACACATTTGAAACTTAGATATACTCCAAGTATGGATCAGACAAAGAACGGAGACTTACCATCGATGGAAAAAGCGAGAAGAATAGTAGAAAAGACTGGCGAATGTTTTAATTGGCGTCTGTCCACCGGCTGTCATAAGGGAGAGCGCTGTCCTTTCAAACATATTTCGATAAACAAAAGCGTTGATTCTCAGCCATGGGTTCGTCTCTTTAATTGTTTTAATTTGTTTTTAATTAGAGATTATTTAAAAGCAAAGATTTAATCATAAGATTAATAATTAATTTTCTAAAATATATTTCCCATTAATTTGAAATCAGGTCAAAGCACTCAAGAAAAAGGCGAACGAAACTTAAGACAGCTATCAATGGCTTACTTATAGTAATAATTAAATAAAAAAACACTTTTTCAATGTGGAGCTTGAGTTCAACCTTTTTTTTAAAATTAAGAGCTGATGTGGTTTTAAAATATATATTAAAATATATTAAAAACAATTCATTTAATTCGCTATAATTTTAGTATTCAATAATCCGAAAAATTTTGCTTTTCTTACGCTCTCATAATATTTGTCAAAATCTCTGTTTTTTTTCTTTAAAAAATGTTTTAAACGATGACTCGTTTCGAGTCGTTTGTTATCTACTCTTTCTCTGTCTAATAATCGGTTAATTGTCTGTATTTTCAACTCTTCTTTTGTGGTTAATTAGAATCAATTGATTGTCAAAATACTTTTCAACGCTTTTTATAAGAAAATGAAAAATTTTGAAAACCAATAAAAAAATATTTCGACGAAATATTTTCTGATTTAAATATTCATTTCTTTAATCTTTACTTTGAATTCTGTTTTTTGAAATACAGTTTTATTTCTGTAATAAAATATAATTTAATTTAAGGTTTATGTCTTGTTTTGTTGTTTTATTTGGTACTGTTTTAAAACGCTTTCACGCAATCAGTTAACTGTCTTTTAGTTTTGTTTTCTTCTCAAATATGTTTATTGTTTAATGCCTTTCCATTAGACTCTGTTCGTCAGGTTTTTAAACTCTTTTTCTTATTCATTGACATTGAATTCGGAATTTTATTTTTTATTTTATTATTTTTTTTGATAAAAGAAAAATACTTTGTTTTGCTTTTCTCTTAATTTTGCAATTATTTTATGAGATAATTGGTTGTGTAGTTCCTTAAGTGTTCTTAATTTTCTTATAAATTTTTCTATAGTTTTCAATAATTATAAATCGTTTAATGATTTTATATATTTTGTTCATTAGTTTTATTATTTTGCTATTTTTGAGACTAAAAAGTGACGTTTGATTTGAAACAAATATTTAATGGAAAATACTTTCTAAAAGTATATGAAATCTTTTTCCAAGTCTTCGATGAAATATGAGTTTGCATTTTCTCCAAACTACAGGTTCTTTTGGCCCGTAATGTATTAATTGTATACCTGTATATATTTTCTATCAATTATAAGGAATATGAGCGTTAACTTTGAGTATGTGGTGTTCTCGGATATGAGTTGACAGCAAAGAATGACATTTGCTTTTATTGTTCAATACGTTTGACAAAAAACTATTTGAGTCTATTATTCGCCAATTTATACGCATTTTCACAAATCTTTGTCTGTAATCTGAAGCGAGACATAAATCTATTAAAACTTTGTTTTTAAAAAACTGTTTCCCTATAAAACTGTCTAACATTTAGATATTTATCAATGATTTTGCTTCTGATAAAAGACTCGGTTTTTATTTATAGAAATTATATTTACATAATTTATTCGCCAGTTTTATAGCCATCAAAGAAATCTTGTATTAAAATAACCCATAATTTTGAGTCTAAATCGAATTTTTTTATACTTATTTTTGAACTCTGTTTTATGAAAACGAGTTATTGACTAAAGAAGTGCTACAAAACACTCACTGGAAATGCCGACGACTTTCATGTGGAACGTAAGTCATTTTATAACTTTTATTTTGTTTTGTTTTACGCTTTTAACAAGTTTTGAGCCTTTCTTTTAGTGATGTAAAAGTTTTTTGCTTTCTTTATCAGATGTAATAATGCCAGGGATCTTTTACGGCTATTGTCTAACAGCCCTCTCTCTGTTATAAAGTATCCCAGTCAGGCGATAGTTGAGCTCAGGGCAAATAAAAGTTTATGTGTAAGTTATTTAGAAGAAAAATACAAGACTTACACACAGGGCATAGATATCTAGTTATCAGATGTGAAATCTGAGCTCATTTTATCCTTTCTTATTTTAATTTATTTGTAAATATCATTTGGGAATAAAATCCAGTCATTTATCTTTTAATAAGAAAAAACTGGACTTTTTTGAGAAATTTTTGTGAAAATTAGTTCAAAAACATATAAAAAATATATTCAAAACAAATTCCAGAATAAATCTTGTTTTCAGCGATTAATTTATGATTTAATTTGGTTTTTAAACTAAAACTACTTTTTTATTCTTATTAAAATAGATTGAAATAAAAGATTGTCGAAAGATATTTCTGCTTTTACTCGCGTATATTTTATATTTGGTTTTGGGGTCGTATGTCTTCCAATACTTTGAGGCACCCTATGAGCAAAAAATTAGACGTCAATTGTCTCAAATCATTGAAAACTTTGATGGTATGTATTAATAATCGATAGTAAAGTATTTGCCATTTTTTCTAACAATATTTTCATTCAAAATAATTTAAAAATTAATAGTTTTATTAAATGTATTTGAAAAACAAGAAAATCAATGGTAATAATCATTGAATTGAATCATTTGATTGTATTTTTATGTTATACCTCATCAGTGAAATCACAGAAAATTTGTTTTTATTCATTAAAGTATTGCATTCACTGATTCATTATCAATGATTTGACACAATTTAGTAAAACTCGTTGACTTTTTAGAATACTCTTGTTTAATCTTGAATAGTTTTTGTTTCATAATTTATCTCTTGACGCAATACTTTCCGTTTTTTGTGACAAATATCAACACTTTATTTCGATCTAAACAAATGACATAAAGAATACATAATTAAATTATTATTAAAATATGAGAATAAATGGATTTAATTTGAAAATAACTGATATCTAAAGTTCTTATATTACTTAAAGCAAATCCTCGAGGGTTTGATTTTAATGTATTTTCCATGGATTAGGTCTCGCATACATTAACTTAGTTTTATTATTTGATTAATACTTTCCTTTTATGAGAATTGTATCATGTTCATTGATGCCTCGGTTAACCCTTCTGGCCATTACTGTCTGTCGATTGTAATCGGAATAAATTAATCGCTTTCAATGTTATATTAAAATTAGTTTAAAATGTGAGCAAAATTTTAAATTTTAATATTTCGATTCAGATCTTGATTTATGGCTGTGTTCTTAAAAATATTGATTGACCTTAAATTCTAGTAAATTCTTTATATCTTAAACGCTATAAACTAAAAAAATGAGTCAACAATTAAAGTGTGTTTTGAAAAACATTGATATTTAGTGAATACTATTCACACAAATTCTTATTAAAATTTTTTGCATTTTAAATACTAAAACTCACTTTTCATGATTTTATCAACAATTTTGAGTTTAATGTCATTAAGTATTCATTTAGTATTTAGTATTCATTATCTTTTAAGAATAAGAACTATTTTTGAATCAATAAAAAATTGAAACTTGCAAATAAATATCAGAGAATACCTGCTCGGAATGATCAGAATATTTTTTATAATAAATAAATTTTTAAAAATCTATTAAAATAATGGTAACAAAAATTTGAAGGTCTTTTTGAATAGTTCCCAGATTTTTCTAGAAAATTATTCAGCATTTATTTGATTCAAGTTTAGGTAAATCAAAATACTTGATTGAATAAAAATTTAGTTTTATTTAAGACAAACAATTATTTTGTTGAAGAAATTGAATAATTTATTTGTGTCTGAATGATAAATGCAATATAAGACTGATTTTTCCTCGATTTCCTCGATTTCTAAATTATTTTTGAATGTCTCTCAAAATAAGGGCTGACATCAAAAAGAATAAAAATATTTAAATATCTTTTATTGAAAATAAAAAGTTTAAGAATTAATTGAATAAAAAATAATGACTTAAAAATGATTTAATTATAGGAAAACTCTTAGATTCCAATATCAACACAACTGTAAAAGAATTTAAGCAAATGATAAACAAATATTTGGTGGCCCGGGATATGAATTTGATAGACCAGTTTGGAAAACTGACAAATCAAAACTGGAATTTTCACAACTCTTTCTTTTTTTCGACGACAGTCATTACAACCATAGGTTACGGCCATTTCCTGCCGTCAACCGCCGGCGGAAAGATATTCTGTTTGTTTTACGCCCTCTTCGGTATCCCAATGACTGGAATACTGTTGGGTTCGATCGGAAATCTGTTCAGTGGATGTTTTATGGTTAGAATCAAACAAATCAAACGAAAATATCACAATAAATGCAATACAAAAGCAATTTTCACATACATGGAAACGGGAGTACTCTTTTTCCTTCCCTGGTTTGTAGTCTTTCTAATAATTCCGTCGTTAATATTCGTGGCGATAGAGCGCTGGTCTTTTCTCGAGAGCTTCTATTATTCCTTTATTACTCTAACGACTATAGGATTTGGCGATTATGTGGCCGGTAATCAATACCTGTGCTAATGTTGTTTTTATTTACTAATCTATTGTATTATTATTTAAGGCAATTATGACGGACAGACATGGATTGTCATCTATAAACTAATGGTTGTCTTATGGATAATATTTGGTTTGTCGTACTTATCGATGACATTAAACTTTATTGGAAGGGGTTATAAGAAGGTAGAGCACAGCGAAATGGTCCACTCTATGCACTCTTCTTTGGCTCATATTTCGGAGCCTTTTCTTCACAGAACAAAACCAAGAATTTCTTTTAAGTGTGCGTTAGATTCGGACGAAGAGGGAGCCATACATTTTGGCAGCGCTTCCACTTCTGCTTCTGCTTCTGCTAACCACATAACTATGAAAATTGATGAAAATAGTCCCTCTCCTAAGACACACCATCACCACAAGAAAACAAATACCAGTGTTTTGCCTTATATTACCTAAAGTTTTAATTTGATTACAGCTAAGAATAAGACTTTTATTGAAGCAATTTCTTCAATGATAGTCATAAAACAATTTGTTTATTTCAAAATCATTGCTAATATTGCCATTAATTAAAGGTTTATTCAAATTTATTTCGAATGTATCTCAAGAAAGATATTTATGTGATATTTGTGTTCACTTTAATAATTGAGTTTCGGTTGACTTCTCATTAAATTAAATATTTATTTCAAACAATTTTTAGATAATTTGATTCATTTTGAGAATTATTTATATTATATATTATATAATAATTAATTTTATGTAATTTTTGGTTGAAATAGATTCTCGAAAATAACATTCTTAAGTTTGATAAAATCAATTAATTTATTTTTAGACTCACCCAGTTTCATTTTTAGTAATTAATTTATTTTGTTGCTCAGGTATTAATCACTTTTTTGTTTTGGTTTTGTTTATTATTTTATTGATTAGATTAGAATTAGTTGTAATTAATATTGAAATCAAAAATACTTTTTTGTTGGAAACTTTGGTTACAGAGAATAATATCAAATATCAAATGTGAATAACGTTGTCTTCAATTGAATAATTGGATGATTCTTGGCTAATATCAAGACTATGTCACATAAACTTCAAAGTTTAGCTATTTATGTAATTTTTTCTTTAAATATTGTGGTCACTGTTTTCGGTAACTTTGAATACAGCGTTAAATTTGAACCGAGTCTTACAGTTATCGATAATGAAGAGCAAAATATTTCAATGAAATGTTCATTACATGTATTTTCATTTGAAATAACTTTGGAGAACACGACTATTCAGTTCGCCATTCAATATGAAGATCATTATTACTCTCAAACTGATCCCGATTTCCGCGACTCTTTTTATTCTTATAAAGAATTGAATTATTCGTATAATGAATTGAAATCATTACTCAAGACATCTAATGATTCGTTTGAAATCAAGTGCATAGCTTTGGTCGACTCAATAAAATTGGGTAATACTTCGGTTCAAATCATTTATTCGAAAGGTATTCAAAATAAATTCAATTTTAATAATTATTTACGATTTAAAACAATTGACTTATTTTTCAAAAGGTTTTAATGAAAGTTGTTCTGAACTAATACCTTGCAATAAAAATGCTAGCTTAATCTGTAATGATAGCCGATGTCTGTGCGAATCCCAATACATTGCAATTGAAAACAATAGCACTGGTGATTACAATTGCCATCCAAAGGGTAATATTGTCTTATAATGTATTCATTAAATGGATTAATCAAATAAAGTCTTATAATATACTATCAAACAGTTGGATATAACGAGACCTGTTTTGACGACAGACAGTGTCGAGCAGAGGATCCCAATACTGATTGCGGTGCCATTAGCAAAAGGTGTCAGTGCTCTAAATATCATGCGTTTGATGGAGTAAAATGTTACTCAGACTGGTCTGATTGGCTTTGTTTTCAATGGTCACTCCATCCGATGGATATAATCATTATACTTATGCTATTCTCTATTGGATTCTCTATTCTATTAATTGTTATCTCAATTTCACTATACTTGAAGTCAAAGTAAGAGAATTACTATAATTTATCGATCAATGAATTCCTATTCACTGATTCATTCAATTTTTATCTCAAGGAATAGAAAGGCTATTATGGACTCAAACACATTCAGATATCCGTCGAGTCTGACCCCAAAAATAATGATTTCCAAATATTTTCACGAATCCGAAGATGAAAAACATCTCAAATCATTTGATTATTTGAGTAAACAATAAATCGTAAACACTTTTGATATCAATTCTGTTAATTCCCATTCAATATATAAAGATATAACAGTCCTTTACAATAATAAAATGTGTTTTTCACTCAATTAATCGAAAGTTTAATTTAAATTTAAGTTTGTCTTGATTATAACGGTATTTTAAAAATTAATTTGACCAAGCTATTATTTATAAAATATTATAATAGATTAGCAGAAGAAGTGTTTATAATAAATGAACACAAATTTATTGATTGATTTAAAAAATTTAATGAATTTTTTGTAAACTTATCCATCAAAAAGATCTAAAAGCAATCAATCATTGAATTCGTTAATCCGGAATAAATTGGTTAAAAATGTTGATTGAAAATAATGTTTGAATTTAACTACAGATGGAAGACATGAGTCAAACTCAGAATAACCGACAGAATATGTGAAAAATATTGATCACAATTTAATCTTGGCAAATGTAGGCTTAAAAACTATTTGTTTGACTCAAACTAACACTTATTTTCATTCCGTAAATGTTTTGTTGAGATTAATGTAAGAAACGTTTAAAATAATGATTTCAAATACATTTATTATGTGTTTCGTTAACTTCGAGTAAATATAATAAATGTTTAGTTTTGATGCAAACCATATATTTGTGTCAGATATTTGTGGGCCCGACTCAGACGGCCATAAAAACGTATTTCTCTTTTGTTAGACAATGTTATCTGAATTGACCGAAAACAAGGCATAAATGGAGTGCTGTTCTGTTGACAGTGAATAAAATTGATGCGATATCTAAAAGACTGGTGCTTTTGGAGTATAAGCCCTTATATAAGACTTTTCAATGTTTTTACTGTCTTTCAATTTATAGATTGATTCTGTTCTCAATTCATTGCACTTTACATTACATTATATTAAAGTTTATTATTATTTTGCGAACAACTGATTGATAAACAATTTTTGTAATGAATTTCGATTAATATGTTTTATGGACTAAAACCCAA
>LBFM01001397.1:0-10321 GCA_000988765.1 Achipteria coleoptrata | reverse complement strand
TCACTCTGTGTGTGTGTATGTGTGTGTGTTTTGTTACAAACTTTATAATTGCAATTACACTGTATTGAAAATTAATTTCATTATTTATCATAATCAGAGCTCATCACAAATAATATTTTATAAAAGTGTTAAATATTTCTGAATTCTATTTTGTTCATTGAATTAATGAACCAAGCAAGATATCCAATTCGAGTATCAAATGTTTAAATGAATAAAAGCTACTTAACATTTTCTTATATTACTTAGAAATATTATCTTATTTCAAAATCAGCGGTATTGACACTTAAATTGCTCTTGTTGGTTTCACATTTGATATTTTATGAGTTCTGATCATGCTTATTTGTTATTTAATTTGTTATTTAATTTCTATATTGAATTATAAAGCCTTACATATAAAATTGCACGCAGCTCTGTGATTTTCGGGCTAACAGTAGGCATTTCGACCACAGGCGCCAAATACACTACAGAAGTCTTGGGAATGATGATTGATAAAAGCCATGGTGTAGGAACAGGTATCATCGGTACGGCAGGCATCAATACACTTCCCGATAAATCCACATACAGGTGCCGTCATCGCATATTTCTCACGGATTACCTTTCCATCTTCGCAAGGCTCGTTCTGATTGCAGTCCCGATGAGAAGTACAAGAATTTCGGCAAAAGTTATCGGCATAACAGTAATCAGATGCGGGACATTTCCTGTCAGTGTTTTGAGCACAAGTGTTGTTAATACATTTTTCTCCTTCAAAGCACTCAACACACGGAGCTCTGCATTTGAGTCTATTTTAGAGCTAATTTGAAGACCACATCAACGGTTGACTCCTCATGTGATTTCCTCCTCTGTTCGTCCATTTGATAGATTTGTCCGCCGCTATCTCAGGTGCAGACAGTATTAGTAGAAGTCGGTACATAGCTGGCACTCTTCTCGATGCTTTTGTTCTTTCTATTCTTGGAACGGGGCGGTCGCGACGGGTTCTGATTGATTGGTTTCAGTAGTTGTGATTTATTGCTCTCCTGACCGGACATAAAGTTTTCGCAAATGGCCCACCCTTACGGCCACTGTCGGCGTTTACTGTCGGCTGTATGTATGCACTGCTCTTTGTTTGGCTTTTACTCGATTTGTCACTACTTTTACTGATTATTGTTTTTAGTGTTTTCTTTGCCTTCGATGCCTTTCTTTGCATCTCTTTGAAGCAGCGCTTCAACAGCCATGTCCTCACTCATCGCTATAATGTAACAATTCTTCGTAAAATTTCCTGGTTTAGCTTTTCATCTAGAATAGATATCTCGGGTTTTCTCATTAAGATTTTGGTTTTCCAATTTGATAGTTATCTCAATTTAAGTTCATTAGAGGTAAAAATTGTTTCACATCTGATTGACTGGAAAGCAGTGCTTTTTGTAAAAGCATACGATAGTATTGTATAAACTCGTCGAGAGTTCCATGGTATAACCCGTTTTTAAGACTTCGCTTGACGACTGACTGGAATGAACAGAACTCAATGATGTCATCACTTGTTTCAATATTTTCAGATTTTTAATTGACTTTTCAATGCCTTTAGCTTAACAACATTAAAACGAAATATGTTTCTTTTGAAAAGAGAAAATATCGTAAGAGATATAATCTTGTTTAGAGTTAGGTTTTTTTAGTGGAATGAGTTAGAGTGATATATTATAGTGTCAAATAAATACTTGAATTTTATATGAGTTAAACAAATCTGAGCTCTGAGGCTATAATTTTGTCTCATTATGTATTCACTGCATGTATACCTTCAGATTAAAAATTTTGTTAAAAGAGGTTTTTTAGCAAAATTTTCTAACTCAAAGTAATGCTAAACTTGTTATTTCAATGCCGTTTTGTTGATTCATATAAGACCTGTATTTCTTTACTTCTCTCAAATTTTATTTTATTTTTTTGATTTTATGTTTAAAGAGTGTCTGATAATTTAACGAAAATTGAATTAAGCTTTGTTATATTGTTTTGAATATCTGAACAAAATTTGTCAAAAGTTGTGAAAAATCAGTGCAAATTGTGACCACATTTTTCGAATCTCTCAACCCTACAATTATCTACAGTAATTAGTAAGTGTTTGTCTTTTCAATTTATCCGATTTCAATTTCAAACTCACTCTCTCTCTCTCTCTCTCTCTCTCTCTCTCTCTCTCTCTCTCTCTCTCTCATGTGTGTGTGAGTGTGTCTGTGTGTTCATTAGTGAGATCCATTCTATTCTTAAATCATTCTTAAAAAATGATAGTGAAAGGTGTCGCATGTTTTCATTGATTGTAAGTCTTATCCTAATTAGTAGAGAATATGTTTCATAAAGTGTTTGAAACACACAATCAAACCGTATTATTGTTTAATAATGTCTGTGGTATTAGTAAAGGTATCTGTTTCGAATGGAGCTCCGTCACATAAATATTTGCAGCTTTTAAGGTGTTGTCTGAATTGACAGCATTTGCATGTCCTTAAAATATTGCGTGATCTTTGGCCCATACATAGGTGTAGAACAGTAATGAATGTATTTCAAAACGTGTGCCACTTTTAAAATTTTTCTTAATGTGTTGAAAATGACTTGAAATCAATTCTTGCCTCTGCTTTACTTGTGTGTAGTGTAGAGTTCATTAATATCCAGATATAATTTACAGCAATCATCTCTCGATTATAAATTGTAGACTGCTTGTGGACCACTTTTTCCTGTTTATAACTATGAGCACTGAATGAAGATTATTCTGAGTTAATTATAGTGAATTGAGGGATGAGATTGTTTTAAAAGTGATCTGAGTCGTGAATGTATTGTTGTTTATAATAATGAAGTCGATTCTGAATTGTTTCGCGTGAATCAAAGTTTTGTTGGTTTTGTTGTAACAAAAGTTAACATAACATGCGAATGCCATATATTCTATAATGATATGCCAGAGCTGGCTTTCAATGCTGTTTAGGAGTATTTGGTGTTAGAAATACCAGTTATGATAGCATTTCATATGTGGTGTAAGACTTGTGATTGAATTCACGTAATTATTAAATACTTGAAATTAAACATCATTTTAACAAACATTTGATTAATGTTTACTCAATTTTTTATGTTTATATAAAATAATCCAAAACTTATATTTTAAGTATTATTTATATTTAAGACATGTATTTGTTATTTTGATGGCTTGTTTAACCACTTTTCTGCTCACCTTTTGAATGTATTTTCAATGTTAATGTTTTTCACAGAAAAACATATATCTGATCAGATAAATATCAAAATGTAAAATTTATTACTATTAGTTATTCCAATAAATAGGACGAGGTTTTAATATGAGTGGAAAATATTTTCAATTTTGAGCTCAAGGAAAACCTTCACTAATGCTTAGCACAAAAGTTTTGAAGGCAAAACCAAATTAAAGATCATAAAACTTATTAGAATTCAATTCTAATATATTCTCTTTTTTGTAGTTTTTATGATAACAGGCTATAAATATAATTTTTCTGAAGTAATAATAATTCAAGAGATAGACTCAAAAATTGTACAAAATTGTAGAAATATTGCTGATTCTGAGCCACTCACTGGCAATGTTTAGTGTTTTTAACATTGGAATCAGTTCTGTGTTTGTCACCTCTTTTGATTTTATCTGATGAGAGGTTAGTTAATCATTGTGAACACAATAACTCTCATTAATGTATGAATTAATTCATTAGAATAACTAAAATAATTGATCACAAACTCATTCAAAGTTTTGGATCTTTTATTGCCTTTCGTTAGAAACAAATACTAGTTTTGGCTGAAGTTTTGATTATTTCTTGACAACAATTGTCATAAAAATTTATAATTTAAAACCTTATCGTTAAAGAAGGTTAAAAACAGAGGGAAAGGCAGGCAAGCAGACAATTAATCAGTTCAACCAATTAATGATAGTTAAGGCCAATATTATGTGAGTTCTCTTGCAAATTATTAGCATGTTTGTCTTATGTATAACAATAGCCTTGGTATACGTTTGAAATTGATTTTAATAATTTAAAGCCTGCATTAGATGTCATATGAAACCCCAAATATAATCCCGGATCAATTAGAGTTTGATTGAGAATGCACAACACAGTACATACTCTTGAGGTCACATCACTATTGTTTTCTATTATAAATTGTCTTTAAATTAATAATAAATAATAAAATTATTGTAGTTATTATTTGAATAATTGATTTAAATGTCAAATGATATTAAATTAAATAAAGTGTCAATTTTGATTGCATAAAGAGGTGCCTTGAATCTGTTAATGGCGTGAATTTGTGTAACAAAAATTTGAGTAATAAATTGATTAAAGTTTAGCTCAAAAACTATTCATAAAAGAGGTAACACAAACACAAACACACTTTTAATGAAAATATTAGACTTAATGACTTAAAAAAAATTAAAATCAAAGAGTGTTTATCAAACATTTAAGACAGTTGTGATGTGATCTCAACTTATTCCGTGCTCTGAAGAAGTGGTATATTTTGGTTCTGAAATAATAAATGAAATGCTCATGCTCCCCTATTTGCCTGCTCAATCACTTTAAACTGATTAACCCTAGTTTACCAGTAATTAATTCAATTGATTTTCAATTAATAATAAATATTATGAAGGTTTAATGAAAATCGTTTTAAAAAATGTAAAATTAATATTAAATTATAATTTGATTATTACTTCAACTCTGAGAATATATAGCGTTAAATGAATATGAATTTCAAACATGTTTATATACCTGTTTTACCGAAAATAACCTGGTTTAACCAATAATTACGATAAATTAAGCCTTTATTAAACTGGTTTTAATAAAGACAATGATTAGACAAAAGAGTTGAATACTATTTATTTTAAATGACAGGAAGAGTTAAACCAATTATTGTTCCAAACATTCGGTTTTGGTGAATATTTTCCACAACAGTTTGACTCTCATCGTAATAATCTTTATTTTCTGTTTTGTTTTTTGTGTAAATTTCAATGCAGTCATAGAATGACTTTACAATAGGTTTTGTGAGTTTCAAACAAAATAAATATCAGCCAAAAGATAATTAAGTAAAAGAGAAAGTTTAGCCATTACTGGAAAGTGAGTTTTGAATAACTAATTTTTTTGTGTGGTGTGCCTTGCACAGTCATGTTTTCAATGGTTTTCGGTATAATTGCTTTTTCCGTACGTAATAAAATTATAATTAATGTATTAATTTATCAGACTTTTTCTGATTTTTCTCTCAATCTCGCAATAAGAGTTGCATTTAAGTGATGCTTACATCCAATTAAGAGCCAGTCTTTTGGCAAAAGTATGTTATGTTATGAATTTGGGTTATGACATGACTTTGTTCTCCTCTATACTTATTAAATAATTTATCAATCATTTGATGTTAACCTATGTTTTACTTATTTATTGCAAAATATTTGTAATTGATTTTAGAATGAAAACAAATTAATTAAATTTCTTGTTTTTAACGCCAATTCTCCCTTTCTTTTGCATTCAAACTGTCTGTTGATTACAAATGAGTGAATAATTTTTGTTGCACTTAATAGACATAACATCAACAGAAAAGAGGAAAAATCAAATCAATACACTTTTTCGGTATAAAAGATGTATAGATAGTCTGAGTATATTCTGAGTATATTTTTACTATTAGTACATTATTATAGAAATATTGAATAAAACGATGGATATATACTATTGTACTGAAGTTTGGGGTGAATTCATATTTGAAATGAAATGATAGTATTGTTGGTTAGGTAAAGGGTGTTAATTCAGGAATCATATTCTGCTCGGTTATGTACCATAGCTTATGGGAGTATTTTTAATTGACATATTTAATTTCAAAGGTAATAATTTGTATCACTTTTAAAATTAAAGCCTTAAATTTAAGTCATAAATCAAAGTTAAGGTGAAAATCAATTTAAAGATAAAAGGAATGAAATTAATGAGTGATTTATGAGATAATTATATATTTTGTTTGATTACTGTTTCTGAATCATTGCCATTACAATTTTTGCATCGGAATCAAGCAATTCATTGACTTGTTCTTTCTTGGGTTAAATTAATGTTTCGATCAGATTTTGGAAATTTATTTTCAATAAACCTCATTGTCATTACAGGAAGAGCTCATAAAAAGGGAAACTAGTTTCTGAATTGAATCGAAAGTTCTGTGACCTATTTTGCACCAAACTTTAAATCTAAGGTTAGATTAGAGTCATGCGTTTATAAAGTTATGTTTAAACTGAAGTTATCCAATAAATTAGTCGATCTATAGTCTGATGAATTAATTTTAAAAATAAAAAAAATCTATAATAAATTGAATAATATTTCATAGATTAATATTTTGTATAATCAGGCCTTAAATCTGATTCTATTAATTAAATTATTTAAACAAGTTTTGTGTTAAATATTTAGTCATTTTGAATGAGGTTTTTTGTAAAAACTTTTTACTATTTTTCTGGGAAACACTTTTATATTGACTCACATTCTCGATGAATTGATTGATGTTTTTATGAGAATTAAAGCGTTTTTTTCAGTTCTGGATATGAATTGAAATACAATAGAGATGGAAGGGTAAACATAAAATCAATATTTGTTTGGCATTTATTCTGATTTTTAAATTGATTAAATGCCTCCAACTCTTCGATGAGATTCCAGGCAAAGCCAATATTATGACCAAATTTATAAACCTGTTCCTCCAGTATTTCACAATCTGATGACAAGTGTACCATCGATTGGCATCCGTTAGCGGTAAGACTTGATCTCTTAAGGACAGTCATCTTAACTCAGTTGTCTAATATGTGGGCCCAGTTTCCAAATTCAATTTGTTCTTTGAATTTAAGATTCATATATTCTCCTTCAATGAAATCCCTGAGCGCTTCACTCATCAGATCTGTAACTCTACTGTTCTTAAGTTTGACTAAATTTTTTGTTGCCGAAGAAAACATGAGATCCTGTGAGTACTGCCAAACGGTTGCCTTTAATCAAAGTGTTATCAATTCTTTGGTCGTGTTGTCTTTAATGGCAGAGATGCCGCTCGTATGGAAAACACAACCGCCATAAATAAGTTCAATAGTTTCAGCCAAAAGTAGTTGTTTAGTCAAAGAACCGGATTTATATAGGTTTAGGTTCTCAGCAAAACTCTACTTTTGTAATTCACCTCAATTTCTGTGTCTAGTTTTCACTCAGCTATTAGTACAGGGTGGTTTTATTTTGTTAACAATGACTCCTTCATCAGAAATTTAAGTTTTTGATTGCAGACAATATGTTTGATACTTAAATCTTTGATGGGATAACCCAAACATATTTCGGCTTTAGCTATGGCTTCGCTCATAGAGAGCATAGATAGTTATCTTCGCGTACCATAAGATTGCACTTCAATTGAAGAGAGATTTTGAAAAATTCGTAAATTTTGAACACTTTTAGCCATTGTTTGAGTGGACACAAAACACTGTAATCACGCATATAAAAGGCATACACAAAATCTGAGTCCAATGACAGTAGAGTTGACTTATTTTGTCGAATAGTGGAAAAGCTGTCAATTATTTGAAAGGTTCACTAAATATTTAATTTACTAAATAGACTTATATTACATTAACTGCACTGAAAATACACTTTTGATTACACTCTTTTCTCGCCTTTTCCCATTCAATTCTTACTCCAGTGTTGCGAACCTTCTTATTGATTACAACTATTCCCAAAATAATCTGCAAATTCTGTCCGATCACAGCATTTGCGCACACATTGCGACTAATGGTTGCGCTCTTTATTATTCTGTTAGCTCTAAACACCAAATTGACCACAAATTCCAATCAATTTGATTATCGATTCAATTAGTTATCTCCTTTTTTACAGTATTGCAAACACTTTAGTAATTCGCACAAAATGCAATTCAGTTATCGATTCATTTCATTGACATAACTTGTATTTTGACACAAAATGATAACCAAAAAAAGTAGATATCCATTAATCCAATATTTATTATTTTATACACTCTTATCATTAAAATCATAGATTTGTTTCTCCTATCAAATGATTTCATTTTAGAGATATTTTTGCGATACTTTTTTAATTTGAGTGCAAAAAAAATAAAGATATGTTCAATAATTTATTCCAGTTTTTAACGCGGAGCAAACTATTGCTGCGGTGCAAACTATTGCTGCGGTGCAAACTATTGCTGCGGTGCAAACTATTGCTGCGGTTCAAACTATTGCTGCGGTGCAAACTATTGCTGCGGTGCAGATTATTGCTGCGGTGCAAGTTATGGTTGCGTGTGTTTTGTGAGGTATACTGTGCTTATGAGGACAAGATTTTGATCGCCGTTCCTTCATAAGTATCAGTAGTTTTAAAAGTTATAGTTGTTGTTTAAATCTATTCTTTTATAAACTGACCTTCAATGTTTTTGTTTAATTTCTTGGTATTTCTTTCTAGTTTTAATTATTTTTTATTTATTGCTCTCAGATTTCTCGAAATGGCTTTATTTACGACAAAAGAAAAGCATTTTCTATGCCCTGTGAGACGACAAAATTATAATAAAAGCAAAACAGAACGTGAATTGTTAGATAATCCATTGAAAGTAATTTCTTTTAATCAGATGTTTAATTATATTCTAAACTTTTAATTTTATCATTCTTAGTGCATTCGTATATTTGGTCGTAATTTCAGTGTTCGCACTAAATGGGATAAGAAAAAGGGGAAAATTGATCCAGATAAGGTCATATTTATTCTTAAGGCCCCAATTCTTGATACAGGAAATTTGATATGGCGATCTGCTGAATACGATTTGACCGCAGAAAATGAAAAGATAGCAGCCAGAGATGGCCTGATCCAGTTGCATCACCATTATCATGAAATGTTAAAAATTATAAAAAACAAAATAAAATGTATTCCGAATTTTAAATGTGAATGTAATAAGGCTATATGTAAGAGTCTGAGAGCAGTAAATAAAGATTGAATTCTTCTGAATTTTATATTTCTATTTATTTATTTCCTTTTCTATATATTCATACAATGCTTTGAGTGCAATAATTCGGTTTTCTATGAGTTGTTGTACTGTTTTACGGTGTATTCTGAACAGTTTGTTTCTGTACGGTTTAACATTGTTTTTCATTCTGTTTACTAGATCATAATTAATAATTATGAATTTATCTCAATCAAACACTGTGATTATAACAGCTGCTGCTTATCTTTCAGAAAATGAACTTAATTATCTTATTGCGAACTTTCCTGGCTTTCCCAAATGACCGAATCACTATATCTAATATTATTCGGCAAAGAAGGTATCAAATAACTTCTGGTATGAAAAGATTATTAAAATTTGTTTGGATTAACAGTTAAAATTTTGCTTATAGTACGAGATCTACGGCTCTTATCAGACCGTATTCCTGTAGAAGAAAGGGTGGAGATAATTCTGAATATCTTGGACAGGTCTTGTGGCGTGAGTTTGACGTTTTTGTCGAACTCATTTAATTATATTCACTTCTGTGCGGAATATATATCGTATTTTCGTAGTCATCCGTTGTTACATAATAATGCCTCACAAATTATTCTTTTCCTCATTTCATATAAGAGAAAATATAATGTATAAACAAACATGTATTATGTTTGAATTAAATAGTTAATAAAAAATGTTTTGTTGAAATATAATTTCTAGAGTTCTTTTATTTTAAATTTTGGCTGAGTTTTGATATTTTGCGGAAGTTTCTAATTGTTTTACTTTAGCCGTGTTTTATTTAATGATTTTGAATGAAAATTTTTTTTTTTGCTTTAACAGTCTGTTCTGTTAAATGTATTTGAATATCCTTTGATCTTTATCAGCGCATTTCCTTTCATTCACTTCATTTAATTATGCTATTTTTAATAATATTGTTTTTCATTCCATTTTAAGGTTATAGTTTAAAATTATGGCTTCATCTCAATCAAACGATGAGATTATAACTACTGCTGCTAGTCAAGAGGCGGGTATTCGTGAACGTAAACGAAAATTTGAATCGTGGGTCTTGGCCACGAAGAACATCGTCGGAAATGATCCAACAGATTTGTTTCAATGCCTTGACTGTCCTAAATATATAACTGAAATGAGTGAACTCAGAGACAATCTAACTAAGTTCCAGGAGGAAAATTCGAGCCTCAAGAATAAGTTAGAAAAATTGAAGTCAACCAGCATTAAAGCTCAAAATAAGTATAAAATGATTGTAAAAGAAAACGAAGACATAAAGACAAAATTTGATGACTTGAATAAAGACAAGGAAGACGCTATCAAACAGCTAAACATTATGACGGCACGAGAATCCAGCGCACTTGGCTTTGTTGCTCAACTACTGCAATTAGGGTTTGTTAATTAGAATTGG
>LBFM01001366.1:0-10490 GCA_000988765.1 Achipteria coleoptrata | reverse complement strand
TAAATCCGGTTCAAAACGGGAAAACAGCAAAAATGGCCGACAAAATGACAGTAGAAGTTTGAGACAGTAAACATATTTAATCATAAATTAATTGATATTCTCTATATCAAAGGTTGATTAGTTAACTAAAATGAATGTTTTGATATTATCCTTCTTTATTGTAACAATATGACTTTGCGCACTCACACAATTAATCAAAGCCGACGCCAATATTAGCCAAGAATGCTTGGGAAAAAATTAAACCGGATATCGAGACATCTCAACAAAAACTAATACAAAACACTGAATACAAAGCTGTGTTTGAAGAATTTCAAAGTGCAGTATCAAGAAACGATAAAGCTAAAATTGCGGAGCTCACCAAATTAATGGAAGGTAAGTGGAAGTGTTGTCAGATGTTATATGGTCGTGATATCATGAAGACAAGTATCGAGGTAGTAATCATTGATCCTTGATCTAAATAATAAAAATTTTACCTCATTTAGAAACACTGTAATAAAGCAGATATTGATAATTACAACAAGGGTTTATCAGTTACAGATGAAGCCCTCAAACGTAACTGCTCAGGATATTCTTTCATTGATAACAAGTATAATAATGCAATGATTATTAACTTAGATTTAGTATTTTATACGTTTGTTTTAATTTTGATTGTTTATTTCATTTAACTTTTTATTCTTAATTTTTACTAAATTTTTATTTTTAAACAGTGATATTTGAAATAAAGATTATTAATCGGAACTAATTTTGAAAATTAACTAGTTATTTAAGATTTGTAAAGTACTTAATTATTTACCATGTTCAACTCTTAGAAATTTGTGATTATTTTTGTTTTATAGCCTGAAAAAGGTTAAAGTTTTGAACTTTTTTTGAGCTTTAAAATAATTTCTAATGAGTTGAACATGGTAAATAATTAGGTACTGTACATCGGTACTAGCTTGTCAATTTTATCACATACCCAAAAATACATAACAATTATTAAAATACTAATTAAAAATATAGCGATAATAAAGATAAAATAAATGACATCTAATCATGGTTATCGTTGAAAAGTCATTAAAGTAATTAAAGATCCGAATCACATTTGTGATGAATTAAATGCTTTTGTAACAGAACAGTGAGACACAAATAAAGTGAGACAATTGAAGATTGAACTTGCAAACAAAGAAATTATTGATAGAGAAGTTGACACTTGGCACCTCTTTCCTGTCAAAGTCAATGCCTGTCCACCACTTAATGATTTAACTCAGTATTTAAGAATGATTTCACAGGTTTTCATAAAAAAGAGAATAGTCATGGAAAGTAACTGTAAATTAATTTTTAATTAATTTTATTAAACAGTAGTTAATAATTCAATTGATATTTCTTTACTCACTTCATAACATTTGAAGTAATTAATAGTGAATAACACTCCACACGAAAAGCCAATTGTTTTCGTAGCTGTCCTTTCAATGATTGTTTGTAACTAAAATTTGAAAATAATTTGAGTAATCATTAAAAATATTAAAATTACATTTTTATAAAAATATATTTTTCTAACTTTTATTTGATATATCAACCATTTATATGTGAATTTCCTGTGGAACAGTCTATTGTGGGACAACAGTTGTCTTCGAGTTAATACAAACCGTTTGACTAAAAGTCTATTTAATAGTGTATATGATTTGTTTGCGTATGAGTTGACTGACGATGCGGTCGATAATACGAATAAGAATAATATTGAAAATGTTATAATCATATAAAATAATGCGATTTTTACTGGCAATGGAAGAGGAAAGAAGATAAACATATCCGATATGAATACAATTAGAGATCCAATAGTCAACCAGAATAAGATTAAATATTTAGACCACAACTCAGAGTTATATTCATAGATATCAGAAAACAATGAATTCATTTCAATTAATTGTGATTCAATGAAACCGAAAGGCATTGAAATAGCTTTCAATAATTTAGAATCAATTGATTTGATTCTAATCTTCAGATAATTACAAATTATATAAAAATAAATTAACTGCGAAAACCAAATTTGATATATGATATAACCATGGTATGAAAGAAATATTGCATTTGGAATACCATATATTATGAATTCCAATAAATTACAATCACAGGAACCGAATATATACGATCCAAAAGAGAAACATAACGCCACGAATGGAGTTATAAATTTGGAAATAATTTTCAAAAATCTAATTAAAATTTTGGTTCTTTTAACTAAAAAAATGATATGCCTTTCATCCGTCAAATCAATAGATTGTGGTGTTATCGAACCCGAAATCATTTGAAAAACACGAATACTCTTTAATTGAATGCCTTTCTCATTGATGTTATTAAATATCAAAATTGAGGCTAGAACATTTGAATATCCAATTAGTATAACGATATCGACGTATTCTTTCATTGCAGTCATATTTCCGTAATCAGAGAATAATAATTGAATCGTTTTATTCTGTGTCGGAATAATAAGAAAGACTAAAGTTTTGATCCAAAAAATCGATAGACATATCAAATGAATAATTTGTTTACGAAAAAACTCTCTTTTATTCGATACATCATTAACACGACCTTGATAATATAGACCAACATCGTGAAGGAGTGTGTCTGCTGATTCGAAAATTAAATGATTAGGTAGTTTTCTGCTTGGATTAAGGTTAGCCATTGTCTCAAAAAAATGAATTTAAGAGTTTCTTGAGTCGAAATATGAGTTAAATGTTTAATCAGGTATGAGATTAATATTCAAATGAAATGTTTGCACCAAGAGTTGAACGATCAATCCTGAACAAATTAGTGCAAAAAATAACAATTCAAGCAATTATTAAAAACAATTTAGATTAGATTAAAATTTTACTCAACTAAAAGATACCCTAATTTTTCAATTATTTAAAAAAATGAAGTTTCTTATTCCACTTTTAGACAAATAGAAAGTGTTTTAAATTCATTCAGAACTCCCTTTATTTGAATATTATTTACGATCAAAAATCATTATTTGATCTATATACATGCAAAATTTTCTATAATTATTTCCCGTTATTTTTAATGATTATATTTTTGTAAAATAATTATGAAAAATATAGCGTTAATAAAGTCGTCAAATAAATGACAGTTTTTGATGATATCAATTTTTATTTGATCTTTATAAACGCAATATTTTTCATAATCATTTTACAAAAATACTGTTTGAAACCTTAATAAACCAGTCCGCGGTGCCGACAAAAATTCCCCTATATCCGGAATTATCTTGTTAATGGATAAATATAATCTAAATTGAGCTTTTGGCGTTTGGCTGCACCAAAAGCTCAACCCCCTGCTTATATTAGGTTTTTTCATAAATCCGAGTCACCTATTACCGGGTTTAACTGTATCATTATTAGTGGTGGCAAAATTATTTATCTTTAAATTAATCTTGAACATTTCTTATGTATGAGATAGACTAAACTTTTACTTTTTGGAATCGACTCAGAATAAAATACACAAAAACTATTACTTCAATAATAAACCTTTTATTCGTCTATAAAACTACTTTAATTTTGTCATAAAACTTGTTAATAATTGACCCCAACTTTTATTTATGAATAATACTATTTGTGTTTGATTTGAAACAAACGTCAGAGTAAAATCTGTTTCAATATTTTAGTATAAATTACGAGACCTAGTTTAAAAGCTTTTGACTCCTGGAGTCAAAATTTGCCTCCAACGATCATTATGATACTATCATAATCAGCAAATATTAGCTCACTCATCCTATTAATTCAAAAAACAATATATAATTAGCTAAAAACATAATTTGAATATTTAAGTAGTTCTTGGCAATAATGAATTGTGTATTTCTGAATTTATTCACAATTCAGTTGACCACAATCTGATTATATATGCGTATAAGTGACAGTTTCAGGGACAATTGTTATCTTTTTCAATAGCAATTCTAAAGTGAAATCACTCGCAATTTAGACTTGTGTCCAATCTAGAGTGACCACATGTTAGCAATTATTATATTTCATTTGGTCATTTTAGAACTAGTAGTTCTTTGAACTCAACAAGCATCTATCAAAGAACTTAATTTTTGAATTAATTCGATATTAATATAATGATTTTAAATTAAAACAATTTATATTCAAAAGTTAAAAATAGATCTGTCATCGTATTGGTAAATATTTCAACTAAAAATTTCAAAACATTTAAAAATTTCAACATATTTTGCTTGATAAATACCTTTTACAGATCAATGTGTTATTCAGATAATCATAAGCAAAACTTTACGTATCAGGACAAGTTTTTTTTGAATTAGTGATGATATTCACACTTTTTTATACATAGTTAGATAGTTAGTTTGTTTGTTCAGTTACTTGGTGAATTAAGCTCTCCATCCCAGCAGTTTACAGCTTTCTTGAATCGAAATATGAGTAATTTTACTTAATATTTCAGTTATATAAAAGAAATGAAATGAAATTTCTTATTCCACTGTTAGACAAATGGAAAGTGCATTAAATTCATTGAGAACTCACTTTATTTGAATATTATTTACGATCAATAATTCCTTTAAAGTAATCATTTATTTGATCTACCTTATATGCACGCAAAATTTCTATAATTATTTTCCCTTATTTTTAATGATTATATTTTTCTAAAATAATTATGAAAAATATTGCGTTAATAAAGTCATCAAATAAATGACAGTTTTTGAATTGTCTTAACTGCCAATGATACTAATGTAAAGTTATTTTAGAAAATATAGCTTTAATAAAGTCATTAAGTAAATGACAGTTTTTAATGATAATGATATCTGTTTTTATTTGACCTTTATTAATATTTTCCATAATTACTTTACATAAATATCATAATCAGTAAAAACTGATCCTATGAATTCAAAAAACGATAGATAATTATCTAAAACTAATTTGAATATTTAGTTGAGCTCTTGCTAATTATGAGAGCACATAATTTAAAATAAATACAAGAATTTTTTTATTTTGAAATGACCCGTCCATCATTTAATTCATAATTGACCGAATTGTTTTAATTATCTGTACCCGAGGCTTCGGAACACTTTATTTGTTTTACAAACTCACTTTATTTGAATTTGATTGATATATTTACGAAATTTAGGTAAAATAGCCAGCATTACAATATGCGTGTCTTAATAAGGTGTTACAGTAAATTTTTCATGACTTTGACCCAGTGCAAACTATAAATCCCTAATGAAATTATGAGAAGAGAGTTTGCAATAATGAAAATCACGTTTTAATTTAGCATTTATCTAAAGCCATTTTGTTCTTCTATTTAGCTGTTTTACCCAAAATAACCGGATTTAATCAATAATTAGGCCTATTTAAGGTGGGATTTAACTGTTATTTAGCCGAAAATGGCCACTTATGGTAAAAAGGCGCGACATAATAGTTCTTTGAACTCAACAAGTATCTATCAAAGAACTTAATTTTTGATTTAATTCGATATTTAAATAATGATTTTAAATTTAAACAATTTATATTCAAAAGTTAAAAATAAATAGTATTGGTAAATATTTCAACTAAAAGGGAATGTTTCACCCTGTAGGAAACAGTATTTGGAAGGTTGCTATGCTATGCTGAATAAGGTGTTTAACGTGATTTCCAAAAGCAATATCAATAGTAAAAGATAGGCAAGATTAAAATGATTGTTCTAAAGACTAAGCCTCTAGTTTGGGGCAAAATATTTGATCATGACTATTTAAATAACCATAAATATCATTGAATGAAATATATTTAGCCTTCCCAACTATTCAGCTTTAATTTACAAACAATTAAATAACCTATCTAATTGTTTCGGGAATGAAATTAACATGATAATAAGACATTATTTATTTTCAAATCAAATTTAAAGGCAATAATGAATTGAACTCAATAAACGATTGCTAACATTAGTAAAGACATATTAATTACTTTACAACACAAATAGGGATTAAAATATGATTCAAAAAATTAGTAAAAGTTTATTCATTTGACTTCAAAAAAGATTTCATATTTAGCTGGCACATATTTAGGGATAGTTATGAAACAATTAAAAATTAATAGTTCTTTTTCTTTCTATTGTAATAGAATTGACAGTGACTATGGGCCTAGAGTAATATTTGGAGGTCTAGATATCCAGGTTCAGATTTTATGCTAAGAAAGTAACAAACTTTTCAATAAACATCTCCTTTCAAAACAGAACCCTTCAACATATTTTGTTTGATAAATACCTTTTACAGATTAATGTGTTATTCAGATAACCATAAACAAAGTTGTTTTGAATAAGTGATGATATTCACTCTTTTTTATAGATAGTTAGATAGTTTGTTAGTGCACTTACTTGGTGAATTAAACTCTTGCTTGCCAGCAGTTTACAGCTTTCTTGAATCGAAATATGAGTTAATTTTACTTAATTTTACTAAACTTTAAGATCACCTAATTTTTCAATTATATAAAAGAAATGAAATGAAACTTCTTATTCCACTGTTAGACAAATGGAAAGTGCATTAAATTCATTGAGAACTCACTTTATTTGAGTATTATTTACGTCAATAATTTCTTCAAAATAGTCTATAAACGCAAAATTTTCTATAATTATTTTCCGTTATTTTTAATGATTGTATTTTTGTAAAATAAATATGAAAAATATTGCGTTAATAAAGTCATCAAATAAATGACAGTTTTTGATGATAATGATATCTGTATTTTATTTGATCTTTATTTTCCATAATTATTTTGCATTGTCTTAACTGCCAATGATACTAATGTAAAGTTATTTTAGAAAATATAGCTTTAATAAAGTCATTAAGCAAATGACAGTTTTTAATGATAATGATATCTGTTTTCATTTGATCTTTATTAATATTTTCCATAATTATTTTACATAAATATCATAATCAGTAAAAACAGATCCAGCTTTACACCATTTTCACCGGAAGTGGCTATTTTCCGGTTACTAATGGCCTGATCTACTTTAATTAGTCATAGTGTTTGATTAAATTAAGGTATTTTCGATAAAACAGCTAAGATGAAAAACAAAGGGGCCGCTTCGCGGCCATTTGTTCCGGTTGGCGGCCATTTTTTCCTCCCCTATACCCTCCGTAAGGTGACGAAGCTTGTCCGTCCTTGCTGTATATAATTAACCCGTTATGGTTTTGATTGATTCAATTAATTACCTAATAAGAATACTATCAATCAATTAATGATAGAATAAATTGTGGTCGGAATGGAGTCTCTTAATTAATATAATTTAGATTAATATTTGTTAAACAATTATTTATATTCAATAATTTAATTAATATTTTAAGTTTTTATTTAAAACTAAAGATTTCTTCAAAAATTTCACTCCAGGTTTTCATTAGTTTTATCCGATCCAATATCAGCCACTTTAGTGCTGTAAAAATATTCATTCATTCATCGATAAAATTTAGCCTGACAATAATCCAATTTAGTGAAATAAGGTCTTTTAAGAGTTTTCAAATTATCAAAAATTACTGAATCTGCTTGTTCCTATTTTTAAAATAAACAATTGAACATTTGAAAAGACAATAGTGATAAATCAATTTTGAAATAATAATTAATTAAATACTTACCAAATGCATGAAATAATTGAATTTTGTGATAAATTTAGATATTAAAGTTGGTGCAAGATTATAAAAGTCCATGAAAATTTTTTCATCTTTTGGATGAAGTGGGATAAAAACTTTTTATTATTGCGTCAAAAATGGTGGCAGTCCTTTAGATCAAAATTTGTTCATTTAATATAATTTTAATAATTTGTCTTTATTTCAATTAGTAATAAGAATGATCTGTATTTAGGTTTTAATTAATTAAAGGAATGCATAATAATTAACGCTTTCTATTAGTCTAAAGAGTTTGTACGAAATGAAAATATTAAATTTCATTAATATCTGTTCAATAATTAAAGTATATTTAGAAAATAGTCTAATTTTAAACAAAATTAGATAAATCTCTGACTTTTAACTTAATTATAGAGGACTTTGTTATAAATTTCCAGCTGTGGAACAGTCTTTGTGTTTCCACAAAACGTTTGACTAATAATTTGTTTAATAATTTATATGATTTGTTGGCACATGTATTAACTGACGAAGTGGTAAATAAGAAGAATACAAATAAAATTATCATGGCTAATAATCCATATATAAAAATTAATTTCATAAACAATGGAATAGTGATAAAAATTATTATATTCAAAAAAAAGACAATTATAGAACCGATTGATAACCAAAATATTAATAAATATTTAGACCACAATTCAGTGTTATATTCATGGATCTCAGTATACAATGAATTTAAAGCCCTTAATTGAGATTCAATGTAACGGAAATGTAAGACATCTTTCAATAAATTTGAATAAATGGTTTTCATTCTAAACTTCAGATAAACACTAATTATATAAAAATAAATTAATTGAGAGAACAATATATTATATAAAAGATAACTACAATAAGAGAGTAGAATAGCGTTTGGAATACCAAATATTATGAGTTCTATAAAATTACAATTACTTAATATATAACTACTAAAGGAGAAGATTAAACAAAATATTGGATTAATTAATTTCCTTTGAATATTGAATTGCTTAAAAAGAAATCTGGTCCTTCTTATCAGTAAAATAATATGTTTTCCATTTTCATTCCTCAGAACAATAGATTTCGGTGTTATAGAGCCGGACATCATTTGAAATACTCTTATACTCTTTAGTTTAATTCCCTTTCTATTTATATTTGTAAACATTAAAATTAGTGTCAAGGCCAGCGACAGACATAGTAATTGAAGAAACGAATAAAGTTCATTGAATCCACTCAAATGTCCGAAATCACCGAATAATAACTGAATTATTTTATTCTGTTTTGGGGAAAATGTAAACACAATTCCCTGAAGACATCCAAACGATAGACAAAGTGTTTGAATAAAAAGCCTTCTGTTAAACTGTCTCTTCTTCCATTTATCATTAATATCGTCTTGGTAATACAAACCAACTCTATAAAGAAGAGTGTCAGCATTTTCAACAACTAAATGAATGGGCAGTAATCTATTGGCTTTAATTTTGACCATTGATTCACTTGTTTAAAGCTATTTATTATACTAAAAGTTGAATCATTATTACAACAAAATCTTAAACTCAATTATCAGTGAATTTCATAAATGTTTATCAATTGACTTAATATTGATCGGGGAAGGATGGTGGCGCAAAGCAAGCGTTCGAAACACATTAAGCAAAGTTAAGCTGCGTCGAGCCTGGTTTGCACTAAAAGAGGAGTCCAGTCGACATGTCTCACCAAAGGACGCTCTTTTCCTTCTCCAAAAATTATTTAAATTATAAATGTTTTTAATTGTTATATAATCTGTTTAAAGATCTTAAAAAAAAAATTTATTGAAAACTCAGTTCAAATTAAAACTGACATTATTGTAATGTTAAATTGATTCTGAGTATAAATAAAGTTTTCCATTCCATTCCATTGAGATATGAATCGAATAACAAATATTAGTCATAAAAATTATTTTGAAATCAAGATTTTTATTATGGTTTTTAAAGTAATGAAACCGAAATTAGTTTAAAACTATTAAAAAAATAATAGATTCAAGAAAATCGATTGTAATTACATAATAAAATGCACTGATAAATTAGGAAAACCAATAACAAGATTATAAGTACATAATAAAGTTTTTGAAAACTAATCCTGGAAATGTTTTGAAATTAGAATAATAATAAATTTGATTTATTCCTTCAAATTTAATATTATTATAAATGAAATTTTTTTAAAATTTAAATCTAATGATAGTTTTTACTGTTGTAATTAATTGTATTAATTATATATATATTATCACATATTAGCCCATATACAGACATGGTCAATTCTCCCCACCCCGTTGTCTATGTGTGGTTATTTCCATATTAAAGTCGGAAATGATAAACAAATTGTTCTCAATTCCAAGAAATTCCAAACTCAATACCCAAACGAGACACTGGCCATATATGACGGCGGCTCTCAATCGAGTACTTTACTCAATAAATTCAATAGAAATAACTAGAGCTGCCTAAACTGTGCTCTAGATCTGTGTATGGGCAATATATTTAGGCAATCTACATAAAAGGAAATATCATTGAGCATTTTATTACATTATTTTTGTTAAGTGTGCGACAAAGATAATATTTTGTCGCTTTTAAAATTGAAAAATTAGAAAATACGCAAGCAACTTTGACTACCCTTAAATTTAACATTTCATAATTAATTAATAAAATGTAATAAAAACAGAAGTTTGAGACAATAACAATATTTAATCATAAATTGATTCATATTCTCTATATCAAAGGTTGATTAGTTAATTAAAATGAATTTTTTGATATTATTATTCTCAATTGTGACAAATTCATTTTGTGCGCCAACTAATTTAATCAAACTTGACAAGAATATTAGGGAAAATTGCTTGGTAAAAATTGCGCCGGATATGAGGTTATCTGAACAAATTTTTAAGCAAAAC
>LBFM01001358.1:22349-36387 GCA_000988765.1 Achipteria coleoptrata | reverse complement strand
GATAAACATTAAATAAAAAATCAAGTATTAATCTGAAACTGGTACATTTTCTAAAATTCTCATTTTTGTGGGCAGTTGTTATTAGGGTTTGAAAATCACTTGTTGTTTGTGGAAAGCTTCACATTCATGATATTTATTGATCTTTATTTTTCATTTAATTATGGTTAAAATTTCATTAAAATCTGAACACTTTTTGGAAACGTTTGCCCGTTTGACCAGGGTCTTTATTGTTTTGTAATGAGTATTGTCTATCATTTGATGTGACCTTTTCTTAGGAATACTGAAAAAGTGAATAATTTAAGTCATTCGACAAATTCTAAGTCTTGTTCTGAAGCCAAAGATTACCAGAAAATGCATTTAGAACTGAGTCAGAAGAAGCCAAACATATTGTTCTTAACATTTGCCAAAACTGATTACAATAACATTTATTTTCCTTACGTTTAAATTTTCTAAGTTTGCTAATATCGGCTTTAGAGTTAATATACATGTATGTGACATATAGTATGTCTGACCCACTCATCCAATTTGATCCAATGTCCCAATGGATACTATTTATAAGCCATCTTAAGAACAAAAATAATGCAATTTTAGATTATCTATTTTTTAAAATCTTAAGCTCAAATAAATTTCAAGTAAATTATAAAACAAATTTAAATTGAAATTTAATCAAATTTTAGTTAAAGTTTATGAATCAAAACTGACCAATCTAATATCTAATATCTAATACCTAATATCTTATAAATCTTGAGAATCAAAACCAAATAATTGTAATTAAATTTATATATTAAACAAATAGCACTAAATAAGAGCTAATTTTAATTTTCAAATAAAATTACAAATATGTTTATACAATATTATTATTGCTTTATATTGAATGTATTGCTGGGGGCTATCTTTCAGAACGTTTGCATTGAGTTCTCGACTTATTTTCTCATTTCCAATATATTTCCAGAAAAAGCTAAAAATAAGTATAAATTCTTTATAAGATTGGATTAAATTTTGAAGAAAAACTATGTCTATATATCTGAAGGAATTGTAAATATAGTTTGTAATAAGGTTTCAATTTTGAATCGATAGAAAAAACTTAAAAATCCATTAGTTATTTGGATGACTATTGAAGTATTTCAAGATATTCTTGATATTTTAACGGTGAAATAGTATCTGAATAATTCATTAAATTCACCTCTTTTTTAAACATTAAATGAATATAAAAATTGTCTTCATTTGAAACCAAATGAAAGGCCTTTAAAACTAAGTGAATGTCAAGCAGTGATTTATTGGTAATTTAGTGGTCTCTCCATTACATTCATGTATTGAATTACAAAATAATGTCTGGTTTTAAATGTTAAAACATTATATGTTAAAAACCGGATTCATAATAAAAATTTGTCACTCAATTACTATTACTCACCACTATATCTATAGGTTTCGTAGAATAAGATCATACAATTTTACCTTCCTTATCCTGTTCAAGTTGAATACGACCTTGTTCAATACTTAGCGTGAGTTAAATATTAATTATTAGCTATACTTAACAAAAATATTTTGAGTATATATTCGAAAAATATATTTAAAAAATAAAAAAACAAATCATAAGCTCTATGTGTTTACTATAAGAGATAAGACATGTTTTGTTTGTCCTTAATAACTTATTGTAAAGTTGAATTTGAAAAGCCAAAAATCAGGAACATTTTGCACAATCTGACCTCGATACAGTATACATAGACTGAAATTGTAAAGTGAAATTAGTATTTCCCTAAATCTAGTTTCCCCTCAAAACTAGAATTTGGAAAAGGCTAAAATTGAATGCAAGAAACAATTTTATAATTGAATTAAATTTAAATTAAACAAGGTTGAATAATCTATCATTAAATAACAAAAAATGTTAATTTATAATCCATTAATTTTCTTTAATTCATTATATGCTTAAACAGTAATACAATTCATATTATCTCAAAATCATAACTAAAAATACATATAAATTGAATAAAGAAAATCTTTTTTGATATTTCGGGAAACTTTATCCGATAGACAATAATTTTGTTTCTTGTGGTAAACGAACAAAAACTTCAATCGATATTTCTTTCTTTTTTTGTTATTTTTTGTTTCTATGAAATTATTTCGACTAATATTTGAAACTCAAAACGAGTTTCAATTTTCTTTCATTGTATTCAATAATGAATAGAAGAAATAAATTAATTGAAAAACTTCTAAACCTTTTGAATGTTAAATAATATGAAGAATAATCCAGGAAAACATCAAGATTGCAGAGTGTGTTTATGTGTGTGTCTATGTGTGTCTCCGCCAGAAATTCTTTAGCTCTAAAGTAGAATAAGTATTGCGATAACAGATTAATGTATGGTTTGATGTTTGTTCTGATGTTTGTAGTGAAGTGACGACCTGTTGCTCCCGAATAAAAGCTATACTAATAATAAATGGTTAATGCAATGTAACGAAATGTCCTTTTCTATGCCTTTTCCTATGGCTTTGTCTGCGCATTCAGTTTAGCGCAACCCTCAGTAAAATACATTGGATGTCGTGTGCGGTAAATAGCGATTCCTATCACATCATGCTTTTAGTATATGTTGAGTTCGGGCTTTACTAAAGCACCCAATCCTTACAACTTGAAAATCACACAACTTTTCATCACATTATATAAAGAATAATAATAATAATAATATCAAATTAAAAGTGACGGCTCACTAAAAATACAATCGATTGGCTTTTAATTGAATGGTAAGTTTATTCAGACATCAGTGAACCAAGAAAACAATCTGACAACAAACTGACCAAAAAAGAAGTCTACATACAAAACTACACAACATTCATATATTGAGAGGTAAGCCCTGTTTCGACTCTCAATTCCTTTTTTTGATTTACTTTCATTTTATAAGATTTAAGTTAATATATATTCTCATAAATCTCTAAAAAAATAAAATTTTATTCTTATTTTAGGCTTTCATTTAAAATCTATACAAATATTAGAAATTTAATACAAAAAATTTTGAATTTCATAACTATTTATAAAAAGAAATTCAAAGTATAAAAAGCAATTGAATGGGAAAAGTGGAACCACTATTAGTGACAATTAATGAGAAATTCAGCTCAGGTCTCGTTTTTTACTTATTTCAAAAAAGCAAGGAATTCAAAAATGTTGACAAAAAACAAGTTTTTTTTCTTTTAAAAAATATTCTTCAGTAAAAGCTAAGCATCTTTTAGTCCAACTTTTATTAATTCAATTATAAAATAGAGTGAAGTCAACAGAATATCGATTAAACTAAAGTCTAGAGTTTTATCTCTAAAAAATTGTTTTCAAACAGAAGTTCTAATCATTGGATATTAATTTTAATATCAATTTATTTCATGGGTTTCTTATTTAATAAAATAAATTTTTAAAATTATTATATTATTCGCGAGAATTATAATAAATTTGTTGGGATTTGTTATATCGAATAAAAATGTTAGTCTTAATGATTCTGGTCATGTAGTGATGAGCCACAGCTAACTGTTAGCTAATATATGGCATCACATCTTATATTTTATTACCCACACTATTATCAGATATATATTCAAAGCATATTTAAAGACCTGTTGTAATTCACTTCTAAACGGAATTAAAAAATAACTTTTTCTCTCTATGAGTGTAGACACGATTAGGTCAAGGCTTGAACTCTGTTCTTCAGATCTGTATTTGTATTTTATAAATCAATCAAATGATTATCAGCACCGCATGAGAATCAGACCTTGTGTTTGAACAGAATTGCAATTTTATTCTAAGAGATTGTTCTTTCTATCACTTACTGATCGTATATTAATTTTTTTTAAATTTTCTTTTCATTAATTTTAGTTTATTTGCCAAAAATTCCAATTTTATTAAAAGAATTTGTATTTTAAAAAAATACATTTAATTCAAAGCAAAACTTGTATTTTAGTTATCACTTCGAGACAGTGAATATCCCGAAGCGATTGGCACAGCATATCAGTTAGTATTGAGTCGCCGAACATTTCGAATAAATTGAAGGCAAGTTTTTCCCAGTTTTTTTTCACTACGAATGAGCCGCCAGTCAGGCCCTGACTGAGTAACACTTATTACTAGTTTAACTAAAACTAATACAGTATTCAAAAGAAAGTTGAAAATTGACCCGAAATTGAAATTTAAATCGATTAATGAAACAAAACTGAGCGCTACTTAATTAGTGGCTCAAAATTTGTTTCACCAGAAATTTCTCTGAAAAACATTAAACAAAACAAATCTAATTAAAACGAGTCTTTCACTCATTTTTTATGCAAACTGTAAGCGCTTTGAACTCAATATACTGTATATAACTCTTCCTTTAAAAGTTTTTTAGTTAATAAAATATATTCAAAATAAAACTGTTTTTTGTAAAAATTGTTTCACAAAAATATTATTAAGTCTTCGATACTTTATTTTGATTTTAAAGAAATTTCATGCTTTCAAACGAATACAAAGACAGTCTATTTTGCAGTCAATAAGCTATGAATAATATTTTTACTCAAAAATATTCTAAATTTAAAAATAATTTCAGCGAAAAGCGATTGAAATGAAGGTATTTGAAGAAAAAGTCAATTCATTCGGTGATTAAAAAACTAAATTTGAAAGTTTCTAAAACAAGCCTGGATAGCTTTTATTTGTTGAGCTTAGTATGTGTTCTAACTTCAAATTTATCGTATTTTATATATATTTGGAGTTTAAGTTTAATTTAAAGTTTTATTTGTTGTGAAGAATATTCATGAGTCAGTCGTTATGTTTTCAGTGATAACATAATAGAAACGACGATAAGATTCGAGTGAATCGTATTTCTTAATTCAATGCAAAGGGATTTTCATATATCACACATATATGTGTTTATACAGTCATAAAGTGTTGAGAATATACTGAAATTATGTTATATTTCAAAAAATGGCTAAATATTTACATATTTATAATATACATGAATATCTGATGAGACACTACTTTCGCATAATTATATCCACTTCTTTGGGATATTCAGTACCGAAATTGTCTCAATGGTATAGTTTGCAATTAATGCAATTATTGGCATCAAATCAATTTTGAAAATCAAGCATTTTTTAACCATTTAATGCTTATTATAGAATAATATTTTATAATTTCGATTCCTTTATATCAGATTAGAAATTGTTTTTTCATTCAAGACTTGTCCACAAAAAAATTGGAACTCATTTTAAATTATTATTTTATATTAGAATTGAAGGTTGACAAGATTATTTAAACACTTTTTAACTCTTGTTTATTTTCATTTTTTGAATGTCACACTCACTCAGAATAATTTAATTGGTATTATAAAAGATTTCATTTAGTTTTTTGTTTTGTTTGATAGACATCTAATCGAATGTTTAGATTGTATTCAATTAAATGAGTTTTTAATCATTAAACATAATTCCAAAGAAATGGACTGAAATGTTAGTTAAGTGAACGAACGAATGAACCTTCCATTGAATAATCAATAAATAATTGTACACTTTATTTGTAATGAACGTCAATTGAAAACCTGTTGCATATACTGTGCAATAAGAACCCATACCTTTATCTGATCTTATATTTGATGTCTGTCTGCATCTCTTCATTCTAATGATTGATATACTGATTATTATTATTATTAATATAACACTCTATGTATTGATATTAATTGATTTCCTTAAATCATTTGGATATTCTGTGCGCAAATAATAGCCTTTCATTCAATCATTCATTAATAGAATAGTTGTCTGTATTTCGTATTTTTGTTTTACTAAACTTATGTTTTGATAATTCAATGCAATTGAAAACACCTGTTGTTGTGAAGCATTGATTGTTATCAGTTATAATGCTATCGTTCCACACATTTAACGACACCTAATATACCAAATGTATATTTTTTTATTTGTCTTACCATAAACTCTAATCCGGTTCTGTTATGAAATAGACATCGATTGATAAGCTTTTTAAAAAACATTGATTAGCAGTACTGGTAGTCATTGATTATAAATATACATATATATTGTCGGATATCTATACACTAATCTATTATAAATTTTAAGATGTCTTTTCTTGAGTTAAGCCTACATTTATTTATTTATTTTTAAACAAAATAAATTTATCTTCAAATATAAAATATCAGTTGTTTTGAATTTATTAATTATTGTCAAACTCATAGAACATTACGAGACATTTCAATGCAATTACTGTGAATACCCAGGTCAATAATTTGTTAATCAAAATATTCACAACAAAGTTTTATATTATAATTAAGAGAATTCCAGAGATATTTAGCATTATTTCGTTAATAACTTAATTAAATTCAAAATAAACTCTTATGTGAATAACATTAGTTTTTTTCGTCGGATAACAAACTATCAAAAGATTTCGAATTTTATTCAATGGAATATTTAATTCGGTTTAAGATATAAAATATATGAAAAATGAAAACTAAAATAATTTTTCAGTATTTTCACACAAAAATATTTGAACTTGAAACATCCTTGAGACTACATTTTAGAGTAAATTTGGAATTAGATTTTGAAACGAGATTTTCCATGATAAAGATGAATTTCATTTGTAGTATGTGCTATGAATCTATGATTATTATAGAAAATTAATCTGTATAACTCTCAAAATTCAACAAGGTTATGGAATGTTTGGTTAAAATGTTAAAATATAATATTTGTAAGTTATTATGCAATAAACAGCTCTAAATATTATAAGAAAATGAGATTAATTTTTTTTGTTTGTCTGGAAATATCCGCAAAGATTTTATCCATCAAAATATTGCTCTGAAATGTTTGACCAAAATTTTTAAGACATAACTTAGAAATCTATGGAATTCACAAAACAGTGAATCAATTTTTGATTTCTTTTTAAAATCACATTATTTAACGCATTTTACTACAAATTATGATAATATTTGGGGTGAAAACATTTGATCGTATTTTGTAACTTAATTTTTTACTAAACGTGTTTCACATTTTGAAGAATTTTAAATTAGTGAACAATAAGTGAAACTCATTGAAAATACAAAAAATTATCCAAGAATCATCTTTCAGTTTAATTTATTTAGTAAATTCATCCCAAAATAAGCAATAATTATATCATTGAAATTTCATAATTAATTCATTAATGTAATTTGAAAAATAAATAATTTTGAACGAGTTTGGAGTTAGAAGTTAGAATGGTGAGTTAGAATGGTTTCATTTTTCATTATTTGTTTGAATATTGATATTTTTTGTATTCATTTATTTAAATGAAACTCATGAGAGATAACCCAAAATGATAATCAACTTTCTATGAGTTCGTTGTTTGATAGACAGAGTATTGCAGAAAAGCTTAATAAACGTAAAAAATGAATTCTGTGTTCAGAGAATAACATCTTAGAGAACATCAGTTACTCTGTTATAACTCTGTATATTGAAAAATGTTGTTTTCAATATTGAATAAACTTTCTTCCAGAAAGTGGTATATCTTTTAGAAACAAGTTTATCCGATATACAAATAAAGTGCAAAAATAACATTTAAGTATTTTCATTATTATTATTATTACAAATTTATCTATTAATTAATTGATTAATGCAATCGATTTCAATAAAATTATTCAAATATTTAATTAATTGCCAGAATCTATTGTTTTGATTTAGGACTAGAACTCATTTGACTTTGCAATAATTTTGTCAAATAATCATGAACAAGTCCAACACAATTGTGTTCTTGATAAATATACACTTAATATGATAATCACATATTTGTCACACTTTCAAACATTTCCTCCTTTTTATTGAAGTTATTTATCAATTAATTGGTTCAAAATCTTATTTTTAATTATGAGAACACATATAATAACGATTAGATTACTTAAACGTATTTAATATTAGTTTTGTTCATTGCATTAATGCTTTGAAAAAGAAATTATTATTTGAATTATTAAAATACATACATTATTTGGAGTATTGACATTATATCAAGACTATTTTGAGATCATTCAGTTGCTTGTAGTGCAGATACGGTAGCTAAGAATAAACAACAATTACCTAACTTAGCTTAAATATTTAATGGATAGACTCAAACAATCAAAAATTAATTATTTAAATACAAATTATAAAATGTATAAATTTGGCTCCAATTTAATGATTAATTGAAAGTAACTCAAAATGATTATCGAATGCTTGTAATTATTCGCTAATTTTTAGACGTCTCAAGTGGACAATCACTTCTATTATACCTTAATAAGTTTGAAATTGTATCCAATTCTGCTCTTAATTACTAATTATTTAGGCGTTTGAGTTAACTCAGAATCAATATTTTTATTCAAAACTAATCAAATGAATAATTATATAATATATTGGGATTTATAATTTATATTCCAATAAAATCTTCAAAATTAAAATAAACAAAAGAAAAACAATTTTAGATTGAAATGAATTTCTCGGATGAAGTAATAAAAATATTGAGTGTTTATTCAAAAGCATTGATTAAACAAATTGAATGCAAACTTTGAAAATACAGTCAACTGCCTTTCTTATGAAGTGCCCAAAACCGGGGGTTTGGTTCATAAGAAAGGTTAATTCATAAGAGAGGTAATCAGAAATAAAGTGAAATTCATTATAAAATGCAATGATTTAAGCAAAAATCTGTAATTTTTTTGTTCTTTAATAGTTGTAATTGAGTTCATTACTTTTTTGTCGACATTTTTTTAAACAAAGACAAAATGTTTAAAAATACATGGGTTACTCAATTACAAGACAGTTTTAACACTTCATATGAATGTCTATACATCCCCTTGGTTATTGTTTAAAATTTGTTTCATAAGAGATGTACAGTACCTAATTATTTACCATGTTTAACTCTTAGAAATTGGTGATTAATTTTGTTTTATAAACCTGAAAAAGGTTAAAGTTTTGAACTTTTTTTGAGCATTTAAATAAAATGTATTCACTGATTTCTAATGAGTTGAACATGATAAATAATTAGGTATTGTACTTCATATAAATGGCAGTTCATATGAACAGTCTATTTTTACATTAAAAACTTGAGGTTACCCTAATGTGTTCACATAAAAGGTCACTTCATAAGATGGGACTTCATAAGAAAGCCAATTGACTGTATAACTTATTTGAGAGAGAGTTGACAAACAAATTAAATTAAAGTATCGATTAGTAGTAAACTTTATTTTTTAATACTAAACTTTTGTGGTCTTAACTCTTTTAAAACTCTTAAAAGTTTTCTTATTTTTAAGGGTAAAATCAGATATATCATGATTAATTAAATTAGATTTAATGGAAGCGATTAAAGACACTAATTATTATAATGTTTTTAATGTTTGCATCGGTTAGAGAGAAGCCTGTCTTATGTTTTATTCTATGGTTAGCTCCGGTCTAAATAGTTGTTGGCATCAATTGTGTGCCTTTGGAGTCGCTGTCAGGAAATTGTCTATTTGTTTGTTTTGTTGTTAGAGTTCACAGTTGTTGAAAGTAGACATAATTTTTATTTAGCTTCACTTTTCCCTACTTATTTGACTTCTGAAAAAATCCCCTGGCTAATTTATTTTAATATAGATTCCATTTTATAGCAATAAATTGAATTTTTCCATTAATATATACTCCAATCATTGAAACTGAATTCAATGGTGTTTAGAGTAAATCGATTTAATTGTTATGTGAATTGAAAAAATTGTTCACAGATTTAATAGATTAAATTTCTGATGGGTTTTACCATAATAATTGAAAGTGTATCTAGGTGAAATTCATGATTCTTTCAATTATTTAATTATATTAATGATATTCAAAATGAATGATCTAGTTGAATCTCATGTGATATAATAAAAATAACTACTTCTTTATCTTTGGGGAGCTTTTGATTGAAAAGTTGTTTGATTGGACTCTAATTATATCTGGGATTTAAATATTATTAATATTATTTGTGTTAAAATATTGGGCGAAAGTATGGACTCTATTGTGAATACATAACGCGATATATTGTTTATATGTTTTCTATTGATTTATTGTTATTTTACGTATTGTTTGCTATATTATTATCAAAGTCTGAGCCAAAAGCGTGATCTTCAGCCAAAGAGAACTTCTTTAACTCAGTACATGCAAAGCCTATTTTACTTGACTCCCACTTACCACAGAATGGTCTGCCACGGCTTTTGTCGCTCGCTGGGGGATCTCCTGTTTCCTGGGTAACAAAAATTCGGTTATAAACCATTTGCAAAGTCGGCGCAGATCTGGAATGCAATACCAGTGCCAACAATCGTAATGATTGTAATGCTATTGGATTGTCGATTGACTATTACTTTTACGCTCACATACTTCTACAGCACAACTGTTGGAGAAACGAATGAATTGTTAAAATGTCACCACTTGTATCACAACCAAACACTTTCCCAATCAGTCTTTTGGTCACACTTTTCAATTGACTTCGACTACAACTTTCTTCAACTCTTATGAGTTAGACTTTCAATAAATAAAATCAAATATAAAATATATCGAAGAAAGTGGTCTTATATTTGTATTTAAACTTTAAATAGAAATCTTGTGATTAAATAAAATAAAAATCTAACCAATAATAAAGTCAATCACTTTTTTCTATTCAATCATATTCTCAAATATATTGAACTTTTATTTAAATCATTTAAATACAATAGAATCTAAAAATAATTAAATTGAGACAATAATCTAGTAAATTAAGAAATTAATAGCGAGTAAATGAGAGCAGTGAGAACAGACTCAAGTTGTCCTTCAATTCTCTTTTATTGAGTAATTCTAAATACAATAACTTTGTCTGAAAAGAGATATAAATAATTGAAAATTTTCTATAAGTTTAAGACTTAATTAGTGTAACTCCAGTGGTTGTGTTGAGCATAAAAGTGTTTTGGGGGGTATTATTCCAACATTTTGTAGAAGAACTGAGAGAAGCCATTCGATTAAATATGTATGCATGTGTATGGAGTGTATGGATGTGTATGGTTATTTTTGTTGCTTTGATGGTTAATGTAAAAATTATTACGACTTGTAATCATTATATAGAGACTTAACCATCAAATAGAATAATGATTGCAAACAAAATAATATTAAAGAGAAGTATAACCAACAAAATCACATTTTATTTCAAGACTTGGCTAATGAGAGCTTAGAAATGTTTTTCAGATAAAACTCAATTCTAACAATTCTAGAGAATTACTTTTTTGTTTTTGTTAATCAATACTTAAACCTACACCTGTTCTGTTGACAAACTTATTTTTTGGGTAAATATCAACATTTTATACGTCAATTCATGAAACTTTAATTTCTAGTCTAAACATATCATTTGAATTTTTATTTCATTCAAAAAATCGATTCAAAACAATCTGTGGAAACAAAAATTAGCCGCTTTTGGCTTCATTTTGAAAGATCCAGAGATTGCTCATAGATTGGGTACAGACAACAACAACAACACATATTTTATTGCAGTATTCAATACAATTAATTTCACTCAAATTTTTGTCGTCAAAACGTTTAGAATATATACTCGATTTGAATATCAATTAATTTGTGTATTCAATGATCACAAGTTTAACTAATTATAACTGAGAACAGACATCTAGTGGTCTGTCCAAGTCTAGTGGTGTACATCACTGTTAAAATCTATTCTTAATTAAATGAATCCCAAGGTCTTTTAAAGAGTGGGCCCAACAGAGTGTGAAATAGATTTTTGTTTCAAATTAAATACAATGTTTTGTTTTCTCAATTAACGAAATTAATATTAATTTATTTTTTACATTTCAATTCATTCAATAATTTTAATTGAAATCATAGATTAAATTCAAACTCATTTCTCATTTGTTTTTTCTTTTGAGTTCACAAAAATTCAATTCTGGAAAAACAAAATAGATTTTTGTGCTATTATTCTATTTGTTTAATTTTAGTCTAACTAAGCTAGCTAATCATGAATTTAAAAATTAATTTATACCAACAAAAGAGTAGAGAAAAGAGATGAGTGAAAAATAAAAATTTATGACTTCCATAGTATTCATGAGAAATGAATGGTTAAAACAGAGCAAAATTATTCTGAATTTCAATTAAATTAGATTTACATCAATTTTGTTGATTTTAATAAAAGCTCTATTTGTTTAACGTATTGACAAAACAGTTGTGACGAACCATTGATTAAATCAAAGAGACATTTAGTGAGACAAACATTATTTTTTAATTTTTCCTCTCTCCTTATTTGTTGGTATCAGATCAGTCAAATCAGTAAAGACATCCTTTTTATATCTTATTTAAAGTTCTTTATGAGTAAATCTAATTTTAAAATTTTGTGATAAACTATTCATTTGTGAATCAGTGCTTTTCTTTACTTAATTTATATTTGAATATAATTTAGAGTTTATATTATGATTGAAGTGAATCTTTGAAAATGAATTTCTTGTTTTGAATATTAAATTATTTAAAATATTTCTAACTAAAGGCTATTTCGCTAAAACAAACATCTTTTGCTAACATCACTCCTGTCCTCAACGATAACTCCATTTTTTACTTTCACTGTATTATTATTATTCTGTTATATAGTTGTCGTTCGGATAAAATTATTCGTCACTCGTTTGTCCTAATATTCATTGATTTGGTACAATCCCTTTGGGTTATTTGAAATCCTATCGTTTCATTTTATAGAAGGAACCACTCAATGGGCGACTCTTCGTTGCATACAAACTATGATTGCTTTTCTCTAATAACACATCTTTATATCGAAACAAATCTGACTTCTTATCAATGTTTAAGAATCGCACAAACACTCTGTATAGCGAACCCAAACTAATTACAAAGTCATTCAAATATTTTTCGAATCGAATAAAATTTACGGTTTTATAATCTATTTATTAATCAAAGGCTTTAAAAATATTAATTCCATTCATTTATTGCCTTATAATTTGAAAAACATCTAGGTTATCTATGACTTACGATAATAATAAGTTATATATTTATTATTAAAACACTTTCAGAAATTATATTCAATAAAGAATGTGAGCACTCAATGACTACACTTTTGATTTATTAGTTTTGAATGATATAACCTTTGATAGAATCACTTCTATCTATTTATTCATTCATTTTTGTTTACAATGCGTTAATTTTTTTCTCTCAGAGATAATCATGTTTTCGAGTTGAGTGAATTTTATTCACTTCAATATTCTTGGTTAGATTACAATAAAATAGAAAGAGATTTCTGTTTCAAAATTTTGATTTTCTGATTATATTATATTCTTTTAGTTATTTTTTAACTTTTGTTTCACTAAAACATTGAATTATAGGTCAGAATAGTGTCTACACAGAGAGTGTCTAAATGACAGCGATTCTGATTAATATAAATGTTATTCAATCGTTTTTAATAAAACAAGTGTTTGTTTTTTCACAAATAAATGAGTTTTTATAGAAATTTTTATGCATCTGTTGTTGTTTTTGAACAAAATAACTGTTAAACGAGTGAAACGATCAAAACTTATTTGTATTAAGTTATGAAAGAATCGATTTGTGTTTCCACTGACGTAATGGTTAATACTTTAGTCGTCAAAATTATAGCAAAACTGTTGGCAAACTGTAGGCACTGTATGGCACATGACTTACAAAATTTTGCATTTTATATATAACTATAACTATATGTAAAATTCTATGACATAAGTCTATGAATTATATTAACTTTGATAAGAATTGAGTCAATTCTAACAAAAAGAATGCATTTCTTGTCAAATAAAATATTGAGTCAACAGTTAAATTGTGCTCATTCTGTAAACGTCCAAAAGGCCTGACTCTATGCCTTTCCTCTACTAAACCAAAGAATTATGTGTTGAGTGTCGCAAAAATAATCAAATATAAACCATATGCTCTTCTGTTGACTAATATTATTTCTGCTGATAAAGAACTATAAATTCAATCAATCGTTTCATTTCCAGATATTAAACAATTAAAACTCTATTCAATACTTAATAATAAATTCATATAAAGTTCGTGTTATAACCATAGGGGTGACCATTGATGGAGAGAGAGAGAGAGA
>LBFM01001348.1:0-11491 GCA_000988765.1 Achipteria coleoptrata | reverse complement strand
GTCTCTGACCGGCACTCAAATTATCGCCGCCTTCTGTTATCTCATACGACAGTCCATCAGAAGAATTGGTAAAAAAGTCCTATAATTTAATGAAATTAATAGAAATATTTTAACCTTTAATTAAAGCAGACCTTTAAGTGAGAACTGTCCAGAGCTGACCACAACTTGTCGTCAGAATATTCATTAAACGGATCCAAATTCAATCTCAATGTACCGGCAAAGAGGTTGGGCTCCTGTGGTATAATTGTAAGCTTTGAACGCAAGTCATGTAAACCAATTCTAGTGATGTCCACTCCATCGATGACTATTCGTCCGAATGAGGGCTCAATTATACGAAACAGAGCCAAAGTAATCGATGACTTTCCAGCACCGGTTCGACCAACGATTCCAACCTTTTCACCGGAATTTACTTTAAAATTCATATTCTTTAGAATGGGTTCGAGTTCTGGTCTATAACTGGCAGTAAAGTTAATGAATTCGATCCTTGGATTTTGTGGCCAATTGTTTGGAGGTTTTAGTTCTGGTGATGACTCCCAATCAAACTCAGGATCTAATTCTGAATATTCTTTGACTCTTTCGACAGAAACCATTGAGTTTTCCATTTCTGCGGCACATCTCAGAGCCCACGAAAAATTGTTGATCACTTCCACCGAATAGACGAGTATAAAACCGGCCAAACCGGCGCTCATCTCATTCTTGTTGAGAACCACCAAAACAGCTGTCGATAACGTAATGATTGTACCGACAATTGAGGTCCAGATATCGATCCAATTAATTGTTTGATAGATATGTTTATTGACATTAATATTGATATCCATTAGATTTAATAGTCTTTCAATGAAAATATTCTGCACTTTATATGCTCTGATAGACGCGGCACCGGATATACTCTCATTGAAATGGCTATACATTGGGGAACGAGTGATGGAATTCAATCGATGCAACTGACGGGAAGTCCACAAATAAAATCTCTGACCAGAAAAAGGGAGTAATTAATTGAAATCTTAAAGCATTTAATATTTAGGGCTCACATAAAGGACAAGGAATACACAGTTGACAAACAAAATCTGGGCCACCATAAAGAGGTTGTTGTATATAATGACTCCGAGAATTAAGGCGAACCAAATAAAACAGCCCATGGCTTCTATTGCATAGAATGGCAGCTCTTCATCAATACTACTGATGTCTGCATTGAATCGGTTTATGATACGTCCCAATGGAGTGACGTTAAAGAATGACATCGGAGTCCGCATTATTGAGAACAGCATATCTTTGTGTAGTCTGGCCGCTGCTCTCAGTGTTCCACATCTGAAGACTACTTGAGTTATTGTGACAAATATTGCGTTCAACAGAACCGCTGATAAGTAAACTGAAAGGAATGTCTTCTTATTTGTTGAGTCTATGATTTGTGTTGAGTTCTGTGAGGACCAGATGTTTAGGTAATAATTACCTCCGATTTCGCAAACATTGAAAGCAATTGCTGTCAGAAATGGTATTAAAGTGAAGACTATTCCGCAACGAATGAAATAATTCAAATAGACTTTGAAACCGATATTTCCGAACTGTTGGTGCTCTTCATCTATGAGTTGATCCCTTTTTGCCTCCTTTTCCAACTTCTCTTTGAGAGTCTCGGGTTTGTCTGCAGTCGAATCGTTTGTTAGTTTCGATATTTGACGCGATATTTGTCTCGATATCCGTCCACTGGACTCGTTTGCACTCAATTGGCGCTGAAGGCTATCCCCACTAGCAATAGATGTGTCGTCCCAACTGCTTAATGCCTGTTCCGAGAGTAAACCCTTTTCAGATAACTCGTCATAACTACCGGCGCCGATAATATTTCCATTACTCATAACCAGTATATGATCGGTGTCTTTAAGGAATGAGATGTTATGTGTGGCCAATAGTCTTGTTTTTTGAGATAATAGTCCATTCGGTCCAATCACTTCTTGAAACAAATGCTGAGCAACGTGTGCGTCCACTGCAGATAAGGGGTCGTCCAATAGATAGATATCTGAGTCGTTATATACAGCTCGGGCTAAACTCACTCTATGTTTCTGACCACCGCTCAAATTGATTCCCTTTTCGCCGATTTCTGTCATATCGTTTGCCGGCAATAAATCAAAGTCTGGTTTGAGTGCACAGGCGTTCACTACTCTCTCATATTTTAGGTCTTCATATTCTGATATAAAAGTGATGTTTTGTCTTAGAGTAGTGTTTTGAATCCAAGCAGTCTGTGCCACATATGCTACAGAACCAGAGAGTGGCCTCTGATTACCGGCAGTTCTATACATCTCTCCCATCAGTGCTGAAAAGAGTGACGACTTTCCAGCACCGACTCTGCCGACAATTGCAACCAAAGATCCCTTTTTAATGTTCAGATTAATATCAGTGAGTATCGGATCGTCTTTAATATTCCAGGCAAAGGAACAGTCATTCAGAGAGACAACAGAGGCATCACTTAAATCGTCATTTTCTTCAATTGACTCCATTTCTTCAGAACTCAAGTATTTATTTATTCGTTTGTAAGAAACGATAGCTCTGACCAAAGTTGTCAATAAGTCTGGGAATCGGGCGACGGGTTGTCGCAAAAGGCTGAATATCGAAAGCGAGACAAACGCTGCTTTTGCGGTCAACGGCAGGTCTGTCACTAAAGTAAAGACACCGAATGTGAGGCCTGCGGTAAACATGGGCACAATTGTCCACATCACTTCTATTGTAGACCAGTAATAATTAATTACTAATTGTTTGTCCAGTTCTTCACTTCTGGTTTGGGTCACTCTTTCGATGAAAGGTATTTCCCATCCAAAGAGTTTTAATAGTTTTATATTATTTAATATTTCACTCAATTGTTCCATACGTTTGTCTTTTAACTCCATTTGCTTTGTCTGGAGTTTATCGATCCGTTTCATAACAAATGTTGTTAAGGGGCCGACAGTTAACATCACTCCTATTAGTGTAAGTGATGCGATTCCTAAATACTGCCACAGAAGGTATATACCAATTGTGATACTCATTGGTATAGCAATCAATTGATAAGATTTCTGACAAAAAGTGCTGATCTCCTGGACGTCGACTCCCATTAAGTTATTGATATCTCCTATAATTAGGTTCAAAATAAAATTTTAAGAAAATCACAAGTGTTTCAAACCTGTAGTATATTCTCGACGCGAATCTGCGCTCAGTTTAAACATTTTCTTATAGAGTGCTGTTATGAGAGCCGTTCGCACTCGAAATGAGATAAAAACTAAGAGCATATATGAGTGGCAGTCGAAGAGTCGGGCGATAACATTGAAGAGACAATAGGCTATCGCGTAATAAAATCCATGCCATCGGTAGTGGTCATCACCGGAGACAAAGTCTATAAGCTTTGAGAGAAAGTAGGGCTGAATAAAGTTGGCGCCCATTTCGAGGATTTCAACGACTAGAGCCATAAGATATAGGACCCAAGCAGTCGACCAAATCAATGGAATCAACTTCTTTTGGGCCGAACTGTTTGTGTTATACTTCTTGTCCGCCGTTTCAAACATCTCTGAAGAATAGCTGGACTTAAGTGATGAACAAATTGGTACCAAATATTGAATCAGATCTGCGTTTGTTTTGTATCCGTATCTCAATATTCTTATTATCCATAATATGAATATTCGGGAAAACACATTGTATTCAGTCATTGGACAGTTGTGATAACCCTCGCAGTCTAAAGACATAAATGTCGCCACTTTTGGTGTCAAACATGAGATAATCAGAACTATTATTGAGAGGAATAATTCCAAACAAATGACAACAACTCTGAAGACATTGACATTAGAATTGTTTGCAATTAAAATTTGATACAAATTCACTGAAACTAAAAATACTGTACACAACCACTGAATCGGTAGTGATGTCGAGTGTCGGTAACCGTATTTACGGAAATGCAATACAAGAGTGGCTACCAATAAATAAGTGATTAATTTGATTGTCGGCGAAAATATATCACTAATTAGTAATAAATTAATTTCATTCGTGAAGTGATTCCATAAAGTCTTTGATATGTCTATTATTTTGATTATTGACAGACAAATGATTGATAGCTATGAGTGAAATGAGAGACAAAAGTAAATCAAAATTATTCTTAAATAAGAGATAATTAAATACCAAAATAACGATATATTTCCACTGATTAGGAATTGGCGGTAATTTGTTGTTAAAACTGCGGACAATATATAAATCGTACGGCAATAGTGTTAACAATACTATGAGTGGTATAACCGGTAATATTGTTTGAGTAAAACAGTCCGTTAGTCGAGGACTCTCTGAAAACCAGACCAGAGATTGGTTCTGAAAAATAGGAAATCATTAAATTACATAATAATTGAGGAATTGATAGTAAAATATTACCCAGAATAAGGAATTGCAGAAAACTATTGATTTATTGATTGCGGAAATTTCCATATTTGTTGAGAAAATATCTTATTTTTCCAAAAGATGTTAATTAAAGGGTAAGTAGTTTTAAGAGTTAATGAGTTCCTTATTATGAAATCAATGGCTTTTATATCAAATTTTAAAACTTTAATCGAATTATCATAAATTAAATCAAAGAAAACACTGATTGCAAACAAATTGAATCATTAGATGAAATCATTACACGAGACTAAAGTGTGGCCAAAACAGCGGTAAACAAGAGTTAAGAATAAGATAATCAATAGATGTTTTGCCAACACTTTTGTAAAGATATTAATTTAAAAATTCAGTGAACTTCTCCTCAATTCTTATCAATGAATACAATCGATAACTAAATTATTGAGTTTTCGGTGAAAACATTTATACAAATAATACAAAATGAATGCTAGTTTCAAACTAGCTATTTATTAGTATCAAGGTGAGTATTGATTTGACAAGGTTGTTTTGATAAGCAGTGAAATTATAAGGAAAAACTGATTAATAATAGTTATTTAAAATTTCAATTAATTACTCGATTAATAGACTTAAAATAACGATAAAAATATAACTCTTGTTATCAATAAAATTAGAGATTATTTTAACTTTTGAGTGAATGTCTGTTCAAATATCAATCAAAACGTTAGCCAAACGTTAGTTTAAATATCGGTTTAATTATGCAATCATTTATTGCAACACTATTTTTGTCGTCAATTATTTGTTTGAATCAAAATTATTATTGATTTTAGAGACGATTTCTCATTTGTTTACATAAAACACATGTAATGAGATGTTCACAGAAGAGGTACACAAAATTAAAAACTATTCTAATAAAAAAAATAAACAAGCTAATAAACTCGAACATTGCACTTAATTAAACTAGTTACTAGTTGAATAAAGTTAACTAGTTAATTTTTGTTGCTATTTAAAAGCTATGACTCATAATTAAAATATGAGACACAAAATCAAATATTAAATGACATTTTGGATGTGATATCGTATTGCATACCTGAGCTCTTGTTGTTAAGAGTCAAGAGTTGTCGTTAAGAGCACAACAACATTGAAATTCAATTTAAATAATAATTGAAAAATTAGTCTAAGAGTACAGGAGTTCTAAACAATTATATATTAAAACTCCGGGTAATTTCAACTAAAGCATTACAAGAGTAATAATTGTCAAGATCAGTTTATTTTGAATCAATTAAACATAAATAGGGCATAATCTCAATTTAAGGAATGTGTGTTTGCGTAACATATTTGACATTTATTACAATATTACAAAATAAATATAAGAATCTATTGATTAATGTTTTTAAATAACTAATTAATTATTTAAAACAATTTAATAATAATTTTGTTTTTGTTTTAATTGAGATTTTAAGAGATTAGGACTCATTTTGCACTAAATTTATATTAAAATTACCTCAAATTAAGTAATGATTTTCTCTGAATAGTGATTAGGAAACAACGGATCTATTTCTTGAAGAGTTCTGATATTTTTTTAGTCGACTTCGATGGCAATCGGATCGGTTCCCGAGCGCTGTTCAAACCTCTCAGTCTTTTTCCTGTGCCTAAAACCACAACAAATATTAATCATAATTCAAGTTATAGTTAAGACTACCTGAAAAGGATTGGCATTCAATTGATGGACTAATTTTCAATAGATTTGAACTACTATTTAACAAATTATCGGAACTATCTGTTGTGTCATTTGAGGCACCACTTATTGGTAGAGTGTGTACAGTATTTTGAGCTAAAAACTGTTCGGCGTCAACAAAGACGGTGTTTTCCTCTTCTATTTCACTCTTGATTTCCACTCTTTTGATTCCAAACTGGAATTCAGTGATTATTTTGTCAATATTTTCATTCAAATGATTGCGTTTGTGTTCACTAAACACATGACTGTCATTACACTCAAAGCGACAGTCATTTAAATCACACTTAAATTGTTGTTCAACTCTGGAGTCGTGAAAATTAATTCTGTGTTCTCTCATCTCATTGAAATCGCCACAAACAGTGGAACAGTGGGGACAGTTGTAAATTTGATGTCTAGACATATGCACTCGATATGAATGGAGTTCTGGTGTTTTGTACTCACATTTATCGCAACAGTATTTAAATTCATTCGTCTTCTTATCATTGTTTTCACAATTTTTACTATTACTCTGACCTTTGTTTGAGTTATTAACCAGTTTTCTCAACGGTCTGGTACTTCTTCTTTTAACAAGCTTACTCTGAGACTTAAAGTTAAATTTTAAGCTTGGTAATATTGATTTATTATTATTATCTTCCATTTCATCGTCGGTTACAACTTGTGTCACATTTTCCGATGAATTGTGTGGACAACTGTTTGTCAATTCATTTGTCAATTGATTCAAATTTGAGATTTTTGTCACAAATAAGTTCTCTTTTGGTTTAATTGTCGGCCTTTCCTCTAATAAAGAGTCGAGTTTTTCCACTTCAGTTTCGAAAACAAAATTTGATCGAAAAATATCTGAACTATTAATTTGTTGACAATTGTCTGCACTTCTCTCCAATAATTCATTACATATATTATCAAAATTCATGTCTTGTTTTGGTTGAGAATTGATTTCTGGTGCAATTGATGTCTCATTTCTATCAATAATCTCCTCTTCCATCAAAGGCTCCACTTCTTGTGGTTCACATTTGATAACAACAGACTCAGTACTTGTTTTAGTCGTGGAGTTTAGTGGTTCTAATGGTGTAAACTCGACGAACAGAATTGTCTGACAATTATTATCATTTCGAACAGGCATTTGATTCGAGATATTTTCTAAATCCTTGTCTTTTTGTGAATTATTATCAATTTGTTGAGCATCTGATGTCTGGTGCCGTTCAATAACCTCTTCTGATGAAGGTTTAAGAGTTTGTGATTCTCTCTGGAGTTCAATCAGCCCTTTGTCGACAGCATTGGGTTCAGTCAAAACCACTTCACACGCGATATTATAATTGTTTTTATTATCAGATAATCTAATTATCATATCAGAGGAATGGTTTTTCCTGTGTTCTTCGAACACTAAGGAGTCAGTGGTTTGGAAAAAACAGCTCTTTCTGTCGCAGACAAACACATTGACACAAATGGATGAGTGTTTATTCAATTGATCGAAGCATCTGAATGTGAGCCCACAGTGCAGACACTTGTAGTTACGTCTTGAATGGATCCGCTTTTTATGCACACTCAGATTCATTTTGCGGTCAGTCTTGTAGTCACACTCATCACATCTGACCACCTCTTTGTATATTCTTCTTCTGTGAATCTTAAGTTTAGGCAACATTTGAAAGAAATTGTCTGAAAAAAACAAAAACAAAATTAATTATCTATGAATCAAATGGAATGACTCACTTGTTTGGCAATTACTTGTCCTCAGCTCTGAGTTATTTGATACCAATTGGGGCTCATTTGAGGACAAGTGTTCGTTTTTAATGAGAGTTTGTTCTCTTAATTTATTCACTAAATTACTGCCTAAAAGAAAAAAAAAGTTTTGAAAGTTATCACTAAATATCAATAAATTCTAACCGAAAACAAAATTGTGATCTCTTTTATCTGAATTTCCGTCACTGGGATTGTCTTCAGTGATGGAAACGAGTGTCCCATTAATTTGAGTTCGAATTAATTCATTAGAACTGAGAGAACACTTGAGGCCAGCATTAAATGTCTCGACATCTGCTCTCAGATCTATTGTCTGATCCATATTAAGACTATTATTGTCATCACTATCAACAGAACTGTTCTCAAGAGATATTGTATTCAAATTTTTCCTCAGATAATGACTATCAATATAACGATTTTTAAAGTTATTTGGATGACAAGTGTTGATATGTCGGCGCCATTCCTCCAAAGAGTAGAACAGAACGTTACAAATGACACACTGTTTATGCCGACTCGCGATTCTAGTTCTCTTTGTGTGGAACACCCTTTTATATGGAAATTTATAGACAACGTTCTGGAAATATTGACTTTCATTGACTGAAACAAAAGAATTGTTTTTAAAAAGATTTTTTAATCAACAAATGAAGGACAGAATAAACCTATTTTGTGAACCCATTTAATATGGTTACTGAGCTGTGCTTTTCTACGATATCTGTGTCCACATTCAAGACATTCATATGAGTTAATGCCATCGACTGAAGACTTGTTTTTCTTCTTATTCGGAGTCCTTTTATTCAGAAGACACGCAAAAACTGAAGAAAAAAATACAGATTTTGATTCAAATTATAGATAAAAGACTCCTTTGTTTAGAAAACAGACTCCTGTTATGGACTTCCATTTGATGGGCTCTGAGTTTTGTGATTTGCCAACACTTGAACTGACATTCATTACAACTGAGTTTAGACTTATTTTTGTGGACTAAAGCGATGTGTTTCTGGATATTCCACTCAGAAAAGTAAGCACTGTTGCAGTCATCATAAGGACAGGCATATGATTCTGTGGATTATACAAACAATTAGATCAGAGTCTGCAAGGAATGGATGTCATACGTGAATGAGTTGTCTTAATGTGTTGTTTGAGTCGATGGGATCCCCAGCACTGGTGGTCACAGTCTTTGCATTTGATTTTTGTTTTATTCAAATGAAGATAATTCACGTGTTTTCTCATAGAAGACATACACCACGTCTTGTAATCGCAGTGTTCATACTCACAGTTAAAGATTTCTTTAGTCTTGAGTCGGCGGACAGTGACCGCCGGAGTTGTGGTCGACTGTTCCGTCGGTTGAGTACTGGTTTCCTGTATATAATCACAAGTAATACCCAATTCTTCGTCGATTTTGGCTTTATTTTCATTGTATTCATCGATAATTGATTTGTAGTCGTCTTCTAATTCAGTGAAATTGAATTTATTCTTCAGGTTTTCAATACAATTACAGCTCTTTTGAAATTGACTCAAATTTTGCCGAAAGTCGTCCAAAACAGTGAATAATTTGTCCAAAATTAGTGTCAACTTTAAGATTGTTGTGTTTTTCTCTTCAATTAGATTTGATTTCGTTTTATTCATTTTAATTGATTTTTGTTTTAATCACATTTTAATTCATTTTAATTAAAAACAAAACACTTTTAAAATTGTAAACAAAACACTGTTTCGTAACATTGAAGTCATTCACAAACAACGTAACACTCAATATTCAGTCTATGAGAGAGGAAATAACTAGATTGACTAGATTATTTTTCTTGGTTTAATCTGCCTGATTTAGTCCATTAAAATCAGTCAAAGGGATATGTTTTTTCAATTATTTCACATTTTATAAATTCACATACAAATAATCTCTGCCCTAATTGTGTGAAATTATAGAGCTTTATCAACATTGCTAACTAGTAAGTTATTCTGTAATAGAGTTTTAGTTTATTCTTTTAATTTTTGTCATCATACCTTGGACACCTTTATAATTACCTCTACATTTGAGCTAGAAGACATCAATTTATAAAATTTTCATGTGATGGACCAGAAATTTTTTATTAGGATAAAATTTGTAAAGTGAAAATTAAATGTTTAAAAATAAACATCCTGATGCATTAACTGTAATGAAGAACTAAAAGAAGAACCGAATAATTCTATTTTCTTTTTACAGCCTTCATTAATCCATAATTTTGTTGCACATATATGTTCCCTAGCTCTTAAGTGAAAGTTGTGCACAAAATTCTGAACACAAATTAAATAAATATAACATAAGCTAGCTAATATTATTGTTATGTTTAGTATCCAAAATGAGAATAAAAATAATGTTTTATTGCAATAGTTTTGTTCTTCTGTGACATCAAATGTGGGATAATCGGTGCCGTATTCCAAAAATATCCCTAATTTTATACAAGAACAGTTTAAATAAATTGTATTAAACACAATAAAAAGTGTACTCACATGTAATAAAGCAAACAAATGACGACAATTTCATTAACATAAGAGAATAATTACATAAAAAATGATCTTTATATTTGGTTAGTAATTTTCCAATAATTATTTCAGTCATTGTAATCAAGATATTGAGCCCACTATTAATTACCAATATTATTGGGATTGAGGGCGTGTTGGGACAATCCTTCAGATAAACTAATCCTGCAAATAAAATATTAATATCAAACAAGAAATATGAATATCAAATATTAATCCAATTATTGCTAGCTAACCTATAACAAATGAAGGGATCTGAAAAAGTAGATTAAAAGCCATTATATTAAATACTATCCAACCTATAAGTAATGAATTTTGTTCTTGTTAATTGATATAAAATTAATTTCATATAATTTGAATTTTACCTAGTTTCAATACAAAACAAATCAAAAAATGAGTCAAAGATGAAATTAGAGTTAAGAAAGAAGTTATCCAATTTCTACACTTTGTACATTTATTTTCAACAATTTCTCCATTGTTATTTTGGCGAAGTGTCTCTCTATCGATAGGGCCAACAATTAGTTTAGTCAATTCAATTTCAGACATTTTATCATTATTATTTTGTCCACTCATTTTAAAATAAAATATTTTAATTATTTAATAATTTTAATTGTAATTATCAATAACTGTAATAATAAATATTAATCAGGCGTTAATAAAATCTAAAAATTTATTAAAATGTTCAAACACTTTAATAAACTACATCCTTGATATTTTGAGAATATAAGTATTTGGCACATGAATTGCACACTTTTCAGGCAATCATTTGTTTGAATTGTCCTTTCTAGTGCAACTGCGCGAATCAATAAACGCACTCAATAAATACGTATGGTTGTTTAAATAAAAGTTTTAATAAAATCACAAAAAATCGATAAATTATCTGGTAACTTAAAAAGTAAATGAAATAATCACAAAATTTCAAAAGTTTCTTGTTCATAATTGAAAATTGGAAAAATCTATTTCTAGGTTTTTTGATTGATTTAATAATTTAAGCTTGGCGACTGAAAATGTCAAATTTGGATCTTCACTAACAAAAAAGTTAAAGTTACACAAATATTTACAAATTATTAAATCGGATTAAATAATTCAATATTTTTCACTCAACTTATTCCTCATTATTAGCCAAAGAGTGCTATAAACGACGAGACTATTCAAGAAATTTCTACTCTCTTT
>LBFM01001339.1:0-21901 GCA_000988765.1 Achipteria coleoptrata | reverse complement strand
AACTTTTAATACAATCGATGTTTTATTTCACTTATTCTTCGTGACATTTACTATGAAAAAAGGATTTTTTGATTGAATTAAAGGACAATACTTTTCTTAACTTTGAGGTCACTCATCCAACAAAAAGGTAATTAAAATAATTATTGATTTATCCGTTTTCACAAAATGCAAACAAATGTCAAACCTTTGTTTTGTTATGATTTCAAATATAAACTATAGTTTCTTCGAGTTATTTAGCCAAAGGCTTAAACAGTTGACATCAACTTATTTCACATCAAATATGATATAATTATTGAATGATTTCTGAGCAGTAAATCCAGAATTTATTTCAATTTCTTTATTTAGTTTTTTATTAATAATTTTTGGAATTTTTTAGGCACTGATTATTAAAATTCAATTTTAATAAAAACTATAATAGTTTCGATTAAGTGTTAATTATATGAAAATTTGGCAAAAATTATTCCGAATAAGAATTTTAATTTTATTCTAAGCTCAGGGTATTTACTACAGAGAATTGAAATTAATTGTTTTTTACTTTAATTAATTGATGTATTAAAGGGTTAACTTAAGAAATATAAATAATTTCCTTTAATAATGGTTTGTAAAAATTTGTATAAATTTCAATTGATTTAATTCAGTGATTAATTAATTGTAATTTTAATTTTGTACTAAAAGTTTTGCATTTAATGATTTTTATGTGCGTTAAAAGAGGAGTATATTAACGAGAAAATAGTTTATTAATGAATTAAAATTACAATTGATTCGGTTTGGATGAATTGCTGTCACATTTTCAATCAGGATATGTGATAGTCTTAAAGTGAATTATAATTATTTGACTAAAGCTTAAAAAGAAATACAAAAATCTTAAGGCTTTGAAGTCCTGAGGCAGAGCCAGAATGCAAACTAACATATCGTATGCAATACTATCTCCGCATTAATAGATATTTTTCCGCTATTTTTTATTTTGGATTCATTTAATTCTCAAATAAACTAAAGTACTTATCAATGATTTGATCTAAAAAATGCTTAAACTAAGCGTTTCTTAAATTTCATTTGACTTTTCGACAATCGATTTATTCACAATTTATATAACATTTAGTTAATTGTGAGTCTATTCGAGCAGAACTGTTGGCATTGACTTTTGAATTAACTGCAACTCACGTGTAAAGCATTAAAGAATACAATATAACAACGATTGACAGTAAAAGACTTAAGAAATGGGTTATTCGATCGCTTCTTACAAGTCTTTACTCAAATAACAATCAATTTTTAAACTTTTGTTTTGTTGTGATTTCAATCAGAAACAGAATTTCATCAATTTTTTAGTTTATTTCGCCGAAGGCTTTAGAAAAATACATATAATACTCATTTTTCGTTCATATTTAATGAAATTTACAATTTTTTGTTTTAACCATTCAATGATTTTTAAGCTCTGAATCCAAAAAATTGATGAAATTTTCCAATTTTTAAAAAAATTATTGATTAGAATTCACTTCTATTCACAAATTATAGTAACGTTTAAGTGTTGATTAGTAAAAAATTGGCGAAAATGATTCGGCTTATAATTATGTAAATATTATTTTTAAGCTCAGGGCCTTTATTATGAAGAATTGACCAAAAATCCTGATTTTAGAGTGAATTCTGTTTCTAAACCAAATGCTTTTCAAGTGATAGGAACTGAGGGCCAGCTTTCTGTTCGCTTCGTTTATTCTGAGCTAACCTCAAGCGATATTTTACTCTATTTTAGTTACAAAATATCAGACTATCCGTCACTCATCTGTTTTTGTAAATAACTTTACAGAAGTATTAGTTATTACAGAAGTTTTTAGATCAAAAATAATATTAATTCGACACTTATTTGTCTTAAAACGATTGAAATAATGTCAAAATTAATCACTAAAAATGTTTAGTCGGTTCCCATTTCAAGTCGGTTCCCATTTTTAGGCGGTTTAAAATAATTGATAGATTTTTCTCATTTATCCTAAGAGTGAATACTTGAATCCTAACTTGAATTTAAAATTAATCTATTTTTCAAAAGAGAAGAGATTCTGATTAAGACTGAGATTAAATTGGGATTTATGTCATTTCCTATCATTTATATAATTAATGTCAATGTCAATGATTTGAGTAGATTCAGAAGATAAACCAGCTCACATAAAGAAATGCCTGTGAATTTGATATCTTTAAATCATAGAGTCCTGTAATGTTTGATTTTAATTTGGTATTCAATGATTAGATTGAATTGAAATAAAAACAATTATAATAATTCACAAATCGTACGGAATATGAAATGTATTTTTAAATTTAATATCATTGCTATCATTGCTTTGCATTGCATTGATTGGCCTTAATTTATTCAGAGACCAGAATTGTTGTGTGTAGAAAGACCTGGATTCCAGACAAATTTTCGTATTTGAAATTCCCTCAATTAATTATAAGAAACTGAAGTTCAACTTCAAGTCCAGTAAATCTGTATTTATTTAAATTTATTTATAAATTCAATTTGAATTGAAATTTATATAACTGTTTGACTGGTATTTTATTACTCTTTAATATTTTTCTTTACGACTCCAATGATTTTTGCATTTGTTTTTGATTCCAAAAAAATTATATTATATTAACACTATTTTTAAAATTTATTTTATTACTCGAAAGAAAAACTGTTAACGGAATGACCCGAATCATTATTTCTTACTTTTATATTCTTATCACTTTAAAAAAATAACTCGATTGACCAGGATTAAAGATGATCTTAGAAAATTTGGTTAAAATTCAATTCTTAAAGCAATTGTCATAAAAATTATGATTTAAATATAAGTTTTTTTGATCGATTGTATGAATAAAAGTTGTAAACTCGTAAAATCATGATATAATTGATGAAAATTCAAATTTAAATAGTATTTTATTATCAATCGATTCAATAGACAACTATTTAATACAAATTAATAATCATTTTTTGTTGGGGACTATAATTTATTTAAAGCAGTCGTTCCGTCGATTTCTTTTGGGACGACTCCGCACGCAATCCAAATGTTGACTAATAATTATATATATATATATCAAATATATATATTTGAATTGAACAAGATTACGTTCATTGCATTTGATTTGAATATAATTTGACAAAATGATGGATAGGGTCTCACTTGTCTATCTACCCAAACCTTTGAATGGCTCTCCTATATTATTTTAGGACTGGTTTTTAAAATCAATGCTTCGATTCATTTAAAATCAAATATTGTTTTTTTTATTTCTATTCATAATTCACATAATATTTGTGATTCCATTCAAAATTCTTATGCATTTCAAGTGATCCTAAAAACTAATATTTGCTATAAATTAAAATTAGAACAAAGTTTTAGCTCTTTTTGCGAACTGTTGTGAATATATTTGTTTTTGAAATTGAATTTTGAATTGAGATCAAAATGTTTTAAAACTCATTCAAAATACGTGAAGTGCTGTAAAAATGTCAGTAAAATATGTTTGTGATCTATTTGATAGCTAACAGATTATAGAAAGGTTTTCACAAAAAAAACTTTAAGTAACAAATATTCAAAGGATCTAATAATCGGGTGAATTGAGTTTAATGCTTATAAAATGCTTTTTTATTTAATTTACATATTCTTGTTATTACTTTTAAAATGTTAAATAAAAAGAACAGGAACAATTGACAATTTTTTCTTAACGATATCCCATTGGTTGCAAATTATCGTTTAAATTTACAATATATTAAATATTTAATAAATTTCTAAAAGTTTAAAAGTAGAAAATATATAACGACTTTAGGTTAGGCTATAATAAAAGAGAGACAAATTGAGAAATTAGTTGAAATTTTAAAATGTTGTGATAAATGGGTTTTGAAAAGTAATAAAACTAAACAAAATCCCCTAAAATTGTTATATTATTTATTTTGTGTTCAGTTTTACACTTTTAGCTAAACATGAGCTACAAATCAAGTTTTTTGTTGATTATTTCAATTATTATTTTTAGCACAAAATTTACTAAAAGGCAAACAAAAGAAAACAAACAAAACAAGTTTGAATTGTTTATAACACAATTATGCAAACAATAAAAAATGGCTTGATCATCTCCTTTTTATTTATAAGTAAAGTTCTTCCGTCTTTGAGATGTTCTTTAAGTTTGAAGAGTGAGAGACAAAGAGTGTATAATCTGTGAGCCGTTTGACAATTGTTTGAGAGGTTTTCAGACATTGAAGTCTTTGGATCAATGAATCGCTGGCATCGATCACACGCTTATTGTGGATGTGGTCACGGACTTGAACTCAAGTCAAGGTCGACAGCTTTAAAGCAATATTTAGATTAAAAATTGGCTAAAAATTGCTTACGTTTTCATTTAATATCTTATATTTAGAGCCAACTCTGGAATTCGTTTACAAATAAAACATAAATTGAAGATTAATTGGTTTTAAATTTAAATCATGTAATGAATACCTGTTTTTGTAGTTTTTTCAAAGGCTCACAACCGAAATGATTTCGTGAGCCATAGATTCGCTACTTATAAGTTATAACTGCAATCAAAAACAGAAATAAAATTTAATCGATTTAATAAACATAACTATTTTTTCAAAACAATTAGAGGCCAATCGGGCAGAGATTTAACGCACAGTTTAATCAAATCCAGTTTCAAATGACAGTTTTGTTATACATTTTATTCTTTCTTAATATAATGATAATAATATTGAGCTCTGAGCCATAAGCTTCAAGCTAATTTAATGTGATTCTAATTGAACTTGTCCACATTGACTCATACATTATGTTATGAGCAGATAATTGTTTGAATTGAAAAATAGTTTCAAACAATTAATTTAAATTTTTATTATTATAATTAACGCGAATTATATTTCTGGCATTTGATTGCATACCTATATATTATTTGATTCCGGTTTAGATTAAAACTTTCTGATATATAAATTAAACTAATAAAAAGGTGACTCTTCTCTGACAGAAAATCTTTATCATAAACAAAATTGAGGTTAAAATATATTTTTGAACATAAAATAAGAGATAATCACTTTTTTCCAAAAAAGTAATCTTTTTGGAGACTTTTTTCAATTTATTTCGTTAAAAATTCATTAAAATTTCAATTTATAAATAATTAAACTTTATTTTAATGATTTATCTTCTTTTTAGTGCCACAAAAAGGAATTCTATTATGAAATCAAAGGCAAAATATTTGGATCTAAAGAAATACAAATCTATAGTTTACACAAAAATTTTCTTTTATTTCTTCTTTCAAACGGTAAGCAAACTTTAATAACCTTGCTTATTTATGTTTGTACACTACTATTATCTAGATTTTATTGTTGTTCAAAATGAATAATAGAAGTCAATCAGAAAATGGTTGAAAGACTTCTATGAAATTTTTCCTCTGATTTCAATATATAATTATAGAAAAACTTTGAAATATTATATCAGACCTGACCAAGGTGCCAATTCCAATTTGAACCATGTTCACACAAATTTTGAAAATTCAAACTAGGTTTTTGAAAGAAATATATAATTTAAAATTGTACCATGTTTCCTAAGTTATTTGGCAACATTTAGGAAAATTCTGACTCCTATTTCTATCTGATGTAGAAGAGCTTGGTCAGCTCTGATTATAAAGAGTGATAAGTTGTGAAAAATAACACTTAAATTATTTTAAAACTAAATAGACTCAAATCAATCTCTTCTGATATGCTTTTGAGATAATTAGGAGTCATTTCAATAAAGTATTATTAATCCAAAAGTGAATTTCCCAAAAGTGACCTCCAATTTAACCATCGTTTGGTATGACTAAAATATGGTGAAGTAATTGTTAGTTTGGTTTATATCCTGAAGGAGTGAACAATCGAACCATAACTGAAGTTCAATGAAGATATGAGTCAAGTGTTAAGAACTAAAATAAACACTCAAAAGATTTTTTCTCAAATCTAAAGTCAATTATTTTTACTTCTTTTAAACCCAAAAGCAGTGAAAAAATTGTTCCAAATATATATTTGTCACTTAAAATGGGTATAAAATAATTTTGTTGAATGGAATACTAATTTTGATTAAAAACAGGACATAACTATTTCGGTGCCAATCAGTTGAGTACTAAAACTTTCCGAAACTTCATTTGTTTGAAAAAATAAATATATGGAAAATAATAATAGAGAGAAATATTGGTTTTCATAGATATGTTTCCACGAGAAATAGAACACAACTTAAGCTACCATTTATTTGACAATAGACTGTTATTTTCCCGATTCTGACCTGTTTTGGATCAAATATGAGATCCAAGTCTGAAGATAGCATTTGGGATGTATTTGTGATGTTTTATCACATTTTGATTATTTTATACTATAAATCAAATATTAATATTAAAATTAATAATTGTTTATTTGAATGACTCGAGAAAAAAGTATTTCATGAGCCCTGACTAATAAGGTTAAGCACAGTCTTAATTTTGAGTCATTTTTTATTAACTAAATAAGAGGAAAATCGCTTAATATCCGATTCACGGATTTTGTTCGCATGAATATTGTATTAAGAATTAGGAATAAAAGATAAAATATTAACGAAATGTCAAAACTTTATTCCAATTACTCTAACTTTAAATGATAAGAACAACGATATACTTATATTTAGGAACAGTGGATAAAATAAGTTCTCTCTTAGGTTTATGAAAGGATGTACTCATTCTTAATGATATTTTGCATATTCTAATTGGTTTTAACATATTTTTTGTCCCAAATTTTCAAACCTAAAATCTGTAGCCAAAGCCAGTAGTAAATGATAAAATAAAATATGCCGTTCACTTGATTCAGTTCATTCATGAAATTGTTCGGAATTTAGATAGTTTAGAGCCAAAATCAAACCCAATTGAAATGCAAGCATTGATTAATTAATCAGAAGTTTTCTCATTAAATCAATTGTTCAAAAGATTAATTGACTTTTTTCACGAATGTATACAACATTTTTTGTAATTTTTGTTTTATAATTATCATAAAAAAAGAAATCCTAAAAATTTCTTTATTATAAACATTTGATTAAACATAAGAATCAGATATCAAAAACAAGAAAATAACATAATTTAAATGAGTTTAAACAATAATTATAGAGTAGGAAAACTTGTCTGTAATTTAAAAATATCTTTTGTTTAATGCTATCAATAAAAAGTGGAGAAATATAAACGATATCAGAATCAAAACATGAGTGAAGACAAATTAGATTTTTTTGATCAAAAACTTATATCAAACTCTTATTTAGAGATAAAACAATTATATCATTCATTATTGCAATTATTGTTGAATTATTTAAAAGTAGTTTATTTTTCTTATAAACTAATTATTGTTTTCCGTTTCAATTCCTAGTCTTATATTATAATAATTTTTATATTAGTCCTAAAATAATTCTGGTCTTAAAAATTAGAAATTTTTTTTTATTAGATGTCACTCGTTATCAGTAAATACAACCTCACTCTGACATCCATTCCCCCAAAAAAAATTTTTTTACATAAAATTAATTTGAAGGCCAATAAAACAACTCATGAGAAGAAAGAGATAAGAGAAGTTAAAGCCAGATATGGTGTCAAGTCTTTCAGACCGGGTCCATATCGGGTCAAACATTTTCACATTAAAGTAGAAGTTCCACAGCTTTAACAATATTAACAATAATTTATGCAAAAAACCAGTGGTTTATAAATAATTTTAAAACAGAACTCGATTAAATTGATGGCACACGTTGTGAGGTTATGCCACCTACTTTAAGATGTGTAGGTTTATTAGATTATATCCATTTTCATAATAATAATAGATGAGACCCAGAACTTCTATAAGACATTTATTGTAAATGTTGACAACACTGTCCTTTGAGGTCATATCACTCTAAAGAATAGTAACAGTTTTTGATAATTAATGTCAAACAACAAAATCTTTCCACAAATTGCTTAACATTTAGTTTTGAGATAATTTTAAACGACTATTATTTCATTAAATAATCGTATCTTTTAATTATTGAAATTATTGTTCAAATAAAAAGAACTGGATTAATTGACACATTAATATCAGTGACCTTTTTATTTGGTCTATTTATTATCCAAAAGAATTATCTCTCGTTCTTTGAATTTAAATATTTTTTAACGCCAATAGTGTTCTGCAGCGCGAGAGTGGGTACCCGACGCACCCCCTGCCTGGGCTAAAGATGTGCAGCTGGGTGCAGCTAAAATAACAGCCCTGGATGTAATATGTGGCAAAGAGCACATGACTGTTAGGGCAGAATTCAGCGCTCCTTTTCAGGGAATCATAACCTCAAAAGGAACTTATGGTCAGCAGAACTGTGTTTATATAAAACCGTATTCGAGTATAACTCACGCGACGTTTAATGTCAAGTATGACCAGTGCGGCACTAAACCAGATCTTCAGGGAAAGTACTACGAAAATACTATTGTTATTCAATACGGCACTGATATCATAGAAGCCTGGGATGAGGCAAAACGACTCAGATGTGAATGGTTTGAAGCATATGAGAAACCGGCAACTTTTAGACCCGCCATTCCAGTAATTAATAGTTTCATATTATTATTACTTTTAAGCAATTGTTTTAATTGATAATTAATGGACAGGTGGCTGATCTGGATGTCATTGAAATGAATTTTCAAGGTGATGAAATTGATTGTTGGATGTCTATTCAAGAAGGAAAAGGTCCCTGGGCTAGAGAAGTGTCTCGCATAGTAGCAGTCGGTATGTCTTAAGCTATTATACAATTGTGATAACAATTTTCAAAGTGTTTTATTTGGATTTGAAGGCCAACCGATGACTATTGTTATTGCAATTAATGATTATAAGAATCAGTTCGATATGAGAGTAAAGTCGTGTTTCGCACACGACGGCGTCAAACCTGCCATTCATTTAACTGATGAATACGGATGTGTTTTAAGACCTAAGATGTTGTCGTCTTTTAAAAAGATTCGCGATAATAAAGGAAAGGCAACTCTTATATCATACGCACAATTCCTAGCATTTAAATTCCCCGATAGTATGGATGTCCAAATCCAATGCACTGTAGAAGTTTGCAGACATGGATGCGCTGATGCCTGTGAAATGGGACCACCACAACAATCAAACAATCCATCGATGAAAGTGTCGGCTGAAATTCCAATTTCTTCAGCGGATCAGTCGATGTCTAACGAAGATATCTCTCCATCCGAAGATGAGAGACAACCTATATATCAAGATATAGGCCCACCACATAAGCCATCGTTACATATGAGTAGTGATAACGATCCCTATATAGATGTTAATAAAAATGATGAACCAATCCATTCAGCAGAAGATCAGACCCATGTCTTCCAAAATGAGTATCAATCGATTCCTTCGAATCAAAAAATTCATTTGAATCCAATGACAGAGAATTTTGGGGATTCAATGGTTGGGGAGGAAACAGATAATCAGCCCGTCTATAACCCCCCTTCCATTCATAAGGACAAAGAGTCCGTTCAGAACCAAAATTTTAAAATTCCGAACCTCTCGGGTCTTAATCTAAAGCCCGAAGATTTTGAAATCGCGAATAAACTTCTCTCAAACCATGGTTTAAATAAAGGGAATCTGGATTTAAGTCAAATCGCGGCCACTTTCGCACACGGATTGCAACCGAAAGATCTTTTATCTCTAATGCAAAGAAATAATGTAAAAGATTTGGTTTCAAAATTCACAAATAGGATCGAAGAACAGCCCATCGCTGAAGCACTTCATTCTCTTCACAAGAATTCAGACAAATATGAAAATATAACGCAAAACAGTTCATTGACTGAACATTTGATTCCACATTCATATGACTCAGAAATGACTCCATCCAACCCTTATATAGTGGACAATACAATCTCCGCTGAAGGAGAGGGCGATGTCAACCCTGATGTACTGAAACATCAATTTAGCCATTTTCACAATCGAATGCCATTTAATGGTATAAATAATGATTTCGGACACTTAAGAATCAATAATCAGTTCCATAAAAAGATTGCAATTAATCCCAATGAGAAGCCACCACCTGTTGTGACACCAATAAAAGCACCCATAGCTCAAGTACTTGATGTTCCACTTCAACCGGGATTGCCGTTCCTTCAAGTATTTCCTAATGAATTATTCAAACAACAAGTGGTGAGCACTCAAAAGCATTCCATTCCACCAAACATTGCGAAAATTGGTTTTCCAGTGCCTTCACATCCTATTCCAGGAATGCATTTAAAAAATTTTCAAATTGTGAAAAACAAAATGAGTGCTCCGGACATACATAATATTAGAATAAAATCGAATGGAGGACCGGAGTCACAGTTCCCGTTCGGTCCGCGTTCTCTAAGAATTAGAAGATCTGATTCAACGCCTAACGAAATAGGATTAAAGAAAGGCTTTCAAGTCGTCACTTCTGTTGATTTGGCATTCTTTCCAAATATTAGCACAGACTCTGCGCCCATATATTCTGGACGACAAGATATTAAAGTAAATGGAGTTTGTCTATCAGTGGCACAATTAGCGACAGCACTCAGTTGTATTCTATGGCTAATTGTGGTGGCATTCAGTTCGTGTGCTTTTATGATATATAAATTAGATAAACATAAAAAGTCAAACATTTCTAATAATTAATAATTTTTGTAAAACTAGTTATTAATGTTTTTATGTTTATTATTATTTAATTTCTATTATTTATTGTTAAATAAATTTTGTGCCACTCATCCAAACAAACAGACCCAGTATTTTGACATTTTGTATATTTGATAAATCATTAATTAGTAGACTATCTATAAATGATTTAATGATATTTTCAGTACGATATTAGTCTTATTAATAGATAAGACAATTATTAATTGTGGTAATTGTGGTGATCCACAAATCAAATACATTTTTCTCTTTTATTTTCATTCCGTTATTTTGAGAGCACTGTCCACACTGTCCAGTGCTAACTCTTCTTTAACTCACATATAATTATAACTTAATTAAAACTCTTTGCAACCATCAGGTGATTATAAGGGGTTCAAATCAATAGATGAGTGTAAGTCTCCCCCTTTCCTTCCGGTCTGACTTTATCTAATAGTAATGACTGATCACTGGAATTAACTGTAATGTAATGACTCACTTATTTTATGTGATTATTCGGTCCGTAACTAATGGGATGTAAAACAAAATTTGATTTAAATGTCACTTAAATTAAATTAAAACTAAGAAATGTTTTTTTTCAAATTTAATGAAAAGTGATTATTATAACAGATTTTGTTTGGGATCAGAACATCAAAAAGAATTTAAACAATAATTTTAAACATCGATTATATATATATGTTTTAACAGAATAATAATGGACTTAAATTTAGAAATGATTTTTTTAGAGTATAGACATTTCAATTTCACTATAAATTACATCTAATAAGTGTTTGACAATTATTTTTTTGTTGAATTTTATGAATTTTTTAGTCAAAAACAAATTGAAAATAATTAAAATGAAGTGAACGCTAATAAAAATTAAATGAAATAAAATACTAAATTTTATAACAATTATTGTATTATAACTCTATTGAAATAAACGAATCAAAAGAAATAATTAAAGTAATAAATTGTTTGAAATTTTGGACAAAAATGCCATTAATAGTGAAATCAAAAGTATTATACTTTTATATATTAATATTTAAATAAAATAATAGAGGAATTCCTTCGCAAATAACAACTATGAAATGTATCGATAATTTAGGTATTGGTTTAAAATATATTTTGTATCTTTGATGCGGACATCCATTTATGAAATTCAGAATAAAATATTATAATGAAGTTTATAAATGAAATATTGTCTCAAATCTATCGATAGTTAGAGTAATAACTCATTATATAATATTAGGAAATAATAATTACCCACTAATTTATGACAGATGTTATCATACGAAGGAATACCATATTTTGCTATATTTCAGAACTTAATCACGAACTGTAATAAATGACTCAAAATTTTTAAAAAAGCAATACTTCAAGAAATAATCGGATAAAAGAGTGCAAATCATTCGGACTTTTGCTGAGAGGTAATGAAAAAGTCAGTCAAAGACCAGATTAAATGCGATAGAATGGGGACACACCAGCTTCGGCTCAAAAGGCTTTGTCTTTTACTTTTTGAGACTTCATTGATATCAGTATAGTTGTGCTTCAATTCAAAGAGTCTTTCCAATTGGTTCGGCTCAAAGTTCTTGTCTTCTGAAAGATTTTGCGCCGACTTTTTTTCAGATTTTTGATTCATCTGAGACTTGTCTGCACTCGATTTTCGTGATATATTCTGAGTCAATATATTTATAACGGAAATATATTTTTCTTGAATTGTTTGCGGCAAAGGTCTGAATGGAGACATTTTTTGTTACTTTTTATCAATTAATTGTTTTAATATAACAAACCTTTTGATTCCGGGAATATTAGTCCAATAATAGCGGTTCCGATTCTGCGAGAAATCGTTGGCAAATAGAGTGATAGGTTTGCACTTAAATATTGAAAATTAATTTTAAAAATATATTTATATTATTATCTATTCATTAATATATTACCACAAAAAGGTTAGAAATGACATCTCTTTGAGAAGGACTCAAAGGATTGGAATTTTCACATAAGAAGAAAACGTGACGACTCTTATTAGTCAAACGTAACAAATGAATGATATGATTGAAATATAAAAAGAAATGTCCGCTCCGTTTGTTGTCTAATATTTGGAATATAAAAGGATTGGATTACAAAAGAAATTAATTGGTATACAAACCGATAAGACTTTTACGGCCAGAAATAGCCGACGAATATTCGGGTGGAGACGAACCCAACACTAAGTCAATCGGAGAGATGGCAACGATCTTAAGAGTAACAAACAATTATTACATTATTATAACATTTGGAATGTATAGAAGGGGTGGGAGTGGGCACAGATCCACAATTTCGAAATTAAATAAATCTTTGACCGATTACTTTCTCAATAGTGATGTTTTCAATCGATTCAATGTATAAAATGGTATTTTTATGGTTTGCTTTTGAGATTTGATTGCCATCGATGTCCGATTCGGATGAATAATAAGCGTCTACTTCGAGGCCCAACTGTTCCAACGCTACTTTTGCTACAAATTTGAACACAAATAAAAGGTTTGAATATAATGAGAACAAATAAATTTATGAATCGATTACCCGAAGAGATTCCGTCCATAAGAGACAAAACTCTAATTTGTTTTTTCTCATTAGAGGTCTCATCGATAAGATTAGCAGATTTTAGTCCATTAATTAAAGGATCGAATAGTAGTTTAACATTAAATCTCCAATTGTTTCGAAGCCGCAAAAGACCAGTTTCTTCGAGAATCGGTTTACAAACATAACACTCCCATTTCTCCGTTTCCAATACCTTATCAATACATTATACCATTAAAAGTAATCAATTATTGGCTTTAAGTAAAGTTCTTGCCTTTTGATGGACACCCGTTCCCACCAATAGATCGATACATTTTATACAATAAACTCTTTTAAATAAAAAAAAGAGAGAATTAAATGGCAATAAATTGATAGTTGAGTGCAAACCTGTGGCACTTATCGTTCTCACAAATAACCAAATTTCCCAATTGTCCACAAATCGCACAAAAAGACTAAATTAATGATAAATTAAGTAAAAGATATTATATTAATATCAATAAAAAATACATTTTTATGGTCAGCTCCGGGCGCATACATTGTCACACGAATATTGTCATAACAGAGACGACAGAGTCCTCCTTCAAATAAAGGATGCCGGAGTAGTGTTTTTGAAGAATCGCTTACCAGAGACTCGGCATCACAACAGCAGGCAATACATATCTTATCGATTGACACTTCTTTAGATTTGACTCTTGCTATTTGAGTGACTTTGTATTCTGGGATTTCATTCGACGATTCTGTGTCATCGTTTCTGTTGACCTCATAGTAAACAATTTGTTGAAGTCTTTCATCAGTTTTAAGAGCTTCAGAATAAACAGAATCTAATGGCAAATAAGACGCCGCAGAAGAAGGGATCGGATTTATTGGATTCGCTTTAAATGCATTCAAAGGGTTTGTGCCCTCTTTTAATTGAAATCCGTTTCTGGCCCAAGAAATTAATGCAATTTCTTCATTATCAGCACTGGTACTACTCGAGGCTACGCTCTCATCTAACGGAAAAGTGATACCAGCCCTGGAAGCCAATACCTCTAGTGCTTCTTTAACTCTCAAACTGGTCAAAGAAGAGGTCCCTTTACTCAACTCTAAGAAGTTTTCTACAAATGATTTAATTTTAGATTTCGGTATTTCTGAGACCTGATGGTCACCAAACCAGTAGACCCACGTCTGACCCTTTTTTGCTGCTTTTTGTTTGCAATGCAAATGTGAAATAATAAGCGCTGGAAACCATGTCTTATAGTTTGGAAGTGTAGCCCAAACTATGTCTCCGATTTCGAACTGAATTAAATTTTATAATAATTAAAAAGAGTTTTAAAAAAGTAATTAACGCATAAATACATCATATTTTCCAATCAATGATTGATTTGTTTTTGTTTTGTTTTTTGTTTTATCGCTTTTTATTGGTATCTCTAAGCGTTCCGTTTCAGGAATAGGTCGTGAAGACTCCCTATACATACGGATACGCCGGTCCTCTAAAATTGACTGACATTTTGATAGAATAAAAACAAAAATTGAATTAATATTTTTTCAAAATTCGTGGGAAAAACAACAAAAAAATTATTAATTGAAAAATAATTAAAGAATATTTTGCTGTTTTTGAGGCCAACTATTATTGAGTCTCAATAAACACTATATTACTCTATATTACAATATATTAATACAAATATGTGTTAAAATTAGTACAAATATAAATCCTATAAACGCATAAAAATATTGCCAATTATTGAATAAATTAGTAATAGTTATCAACAAATGAACAAATGAACATGATCAATTTCATAATAGGTTTAAATCTTTTGTGCATTTTAATTGATTTAATGCTGTTTTGAATAAATTAATTAATAACTCATTTATTTTATAATAATTTTGAATTAAAACAATTGAGTTGTTTGTCATTCAAACCATTTTTTAGTTATTTAGCAAAAAATAGTTTAATCCAATAAAATATAGGGTCAGACCTGATAATAGTCGACTTGTGAGGGAAGCATTCTTAGGCCATACTTTCCTCTTTGCAAAGGGTTGACATCTGAAGCACTGGTCGATCCGATGGCAGAAATTTTCGGTTTTTTAATCAATGGTTCAGAACTTCTGTCGATTACTTTTCGCACATTTTGTGTCTTTCGTTTGGAAACTTTGGGTTTGACTTCTATTTTGTCACCAATTTTTGAACCGTTGATTAAATTTGGGTTAATTTTCACTTAAATTTAAAGCATAAAAATATAATAATTGAATGCAATTAAAAGTAATATTCATTAATGACTCACATTTAGTGATAGGAATTAAAGTCTTGTTTGGTTTGGATTCATTGCTCAGATCTAACGGCACTTCACTCGACATTTCACTATATTTTGATATTTACTTTAATTAAAATAACTCTTTTCAGATAATATTTGATTTTTTCCACAATTAATAAAAATCAACTCTTATTTAAATGTCATAATTGTGTGAAAATCTATTGAATTTCTAAATCAATTCAATTGTTATGAATTTTTTTGCGACAATTTGTATGACAAACAGTGAATAATCAATGATTAGATAATAAGTAAAATACTTAAAATGTGTTCATTTAATTAATTAAATGCTTGATTGCTATTAATTTATAGAAAGGATTATTGTTTTTCTAAAAAGCAGTCAAATATAACTGTAAAACATTGAAAACTACACTAAAATCAATATTTATAGCAATTCTCAGTAATATTCAATACATACAGTATTTAACTTACACTACACTCTCGATTTTCTCAAATTGCAAAAGTCCTTGATATAAAATTCAATTACATCAACATAAACTTTAAACAATTAAAGAATAAATTGACGTTTTCTTTGCTTTATAGTTACATGCTATTTAGAAATTTATCTTGATGTCTTGGGAAATCACATTTAATTAATAATAATGAATGAATGTATTTGAGTTTATTGATAAAAAGGCAATAAAAGTGTATCCAATATATTTCATAAACAACGATATGATCTAATTCTTTGTAGACATTGTTTTTGGATAAATTAAATGTAAACAAACATTAAATGACAACTCATTAAAAACTTATGAATTTATTTAAAATCAATTGAATTATTCAAATGATTTAAATGGCAATCAATAGTATTCGTGTATTAGACTTATGGCAGAGAAGTGACAACAGTTTTGCACCACTTTCTCAAAAACAATTGGATTTCATTAATAAATTGGAGTCCGTTTCCAATTCACATCAAATTGAAGTAAACTTTAGACTCATTTTATTTAAAAATTTTTAATATTATTTAAAAATTAATTTTTCCAAATAATAGACAAATGATGGACACAATCAACAAAAGTCTATCCCTTCAGAGCTCTATCGTATGAATAGTGTTTTTGAAGTAATTATTTTTGTTAAATCAAATTTCCAACAGATATTTAGCTTTGCTAGATCCAAATTATAATATTGCTAGAGACACCCTTGTTTCATTTATAATATTTAGCTTTGCTAGATCCAAATTATAATATTGCTAGAGACACCCTTGTTTCATTTATAATATTTAATTTGTTTTTACAAATATTAAATAATTATAAGTTATAATTGCATTCAAATAATGTCTCGAATATTAAATGTTTTGTAATTTTGTTGGAAATTGTTTTATAAATTATATAAAATATTTTAAATTTTATTCAAAGTTTGATAATTGGTTTCAATCGATGGAAAATAATTTCAAAAATGAAAGTAATCCTCGTTTTAAGTAAGTCTTTATTAAATAAATTTTATTGATTTTAAAAAATTAATTTAATTTAAATAATAATTTAGAAAACTTTTGAGTTATTACTCTCAATGCAAACAATTGTTAGAAGAAGTGAACACAAGTATCAGTTATTTGGATCTATTGAGAGAACAGTACCACTCAGTGTCGACCAAAACCAAAACACTTCATACCGCTTGTGAACAACTATTACAACAACAAGTATTTCATTCATTAAATTTTATTAATTATAAATAACTAATAATCTCTTATTTAATGATTAAAAGCACGGATTGATTGTTGCGATCGAAAAAATTGATCAAAAGTTAATGTATTTCAATGAATTGGAACCGATTTCAAAGGTTTTATATTTAATATTATTTTAATTGTTTTAACTAAAATTAATATCAAAAGAAACTGTTGTCCCCAACAATGCTTGTGCTGAACGAGTCGTTATTTCCAATGCTTTCCCGTTTGGATGAATGTATCGCTTATTTAGAATCAAAGCCTAATTATAAAGAATGTGAACTATATTTGAGACAATTCAAGCACTTGCAGTCTCAGGCATTGTCTACAATCAAAGCTCATGTAATCAAAACATTACAACAGACATCAATTCAAGTGATGCCCGAATCTAAAGAAGCGCTCACTCCTAACGATAGTGTTTTTACTTTATTTTACGGCAAATTCCAAACAAACGCTCACAGAATCAAGACTTTGATGACACAAATCGAGGAGAGAACTGAGCGCTCAGAACAGTGAGTCATTCAATTGTATTAATTATTATTTAACGAATTAAATGTTAAATACAGATACGAACAGTATTTAAATGAATGTCATCAGTGCTATTTCAATATAAGAGATTCACTTATTGGTCCCGTACTGTCCCTTGCAATCGAAGAAATGGTCTGTTCATATAAACGCAATTATTGTGCTCTTATAAGAAGCTCAACGAATATGATTATCCATATATGTCAAGACGAATATCAATTGTTTTTCCAATTCTTCACAAAACACAGCACTTCCTTAAAGTAATAAATACTTATTTTTTAATTAATTCCTTAAACTTAATATTAAATTCAATTGAAATTTCAGTAACTTTTTAGATAAAAACTGTCAAAAACTTTACGATACTTTAAGACCTGTTGTCATACATTTGGAACACTTGGAATCACTTTCAGAGATTTGTTATATTTTGAAGAATGAATTGATTGATGAAAATATTTTAAATCAATGTAAGATAATTTACTTTATTAGGACTAACCTCTTGTGCTTCCCTTTAAAAAATTTTCTGAATTGAAGCTCAAGAATTGGAATCTTTCATTAAGATAATCGAAAGATTACTTGAGGACACACAGGAAAGACTGGTCTATAGATCTAATATTTATATTCAGACCAATATTATAGATTATAAGCCGAGTGGTGGAGACTTGGCTTATCCCCAAAAACTAGAAATGATGAAAGTATTACATTTATTTTATACATTTATTGATATTTGTTTTGAAATATTTATTAATTATTTGAGAGCATCGCTCAAAATATTATCGATTCTAAAGTCGACGATTCCATTGACGAAAGAGTGCGAAACCGTTCCGATTCGGTCTCTTCTACTCTTTCGGATATATCTTTCGCTACAAATGAGAGTACTTATGAAAAGGCAAAGAGAGAAACAAGACGTGAATTAATTAATTGTTAACTATTTAACCAAATTATTGATATATTATTGCCTTTATCTCATCTATTCTTCAGGATCTCCTGCAGATCTTCATGGAATGTGGTATCCGACTGTTAGGCGAACACTTATGTGTCTCAACAAACTCTACCGTTCTTTAGATGTAAACTATTGTTTATAATACTTTTATTTCTTATTAAAAATGTTTGAATTGATTGTACAGAAATCCACATTTCAAGGTCTCTCTCAAGAATTATTGGCCGCTTGTATTGAGTCACTTGATTTGGCCCACAATCACATCATAGAACAAAAGGTATGTATAGAAAACAAGTCTATCAATTGGTTTAAACTATTTTATTAAAAAGCCTCTAATAGACGGACAGTTGTTTTTCATAAAGCATTTGTTGATAATTCGTGAGCAAATCGGTCCGTTCCACATAGAAATCACTTTAAAAGAAGTGTCACTTGATTTCAGTCGCACTAAAAGTTAGTAATTAATAAATTATTTAAATTGAACTCAATTTTTAAAATAGTTTTTACTTCAAAAGCCGCTGCATTTGATTTGTTGCAAAAACGACAAAATCTTTTCAGTTTGACTACAAATAATTCTTTACTGAAGTTCTTATTTGAGGTAATTTTTAATCTCATATTTAATTAGGCTTTTGATCATTAAATAACGTAAAGAATAAAATGTTTACCAATTTTATGATAGGGCGCTCCTCAGGTAACTGAAAAGTTAGTTGACTCTCAAAAGGCTGTCGACAATAAAATTAAGACCAAATGTGAAGAATTCATTTCAAATGCGACCCAAATGTTGATTTCGTCGCTAATAAATCTGAATAATTTGGCGAAAGTTCTTCAAAATGAAAACAAACTGAAAAGTCATCAAATTTTCAGTAATGTCCACAACTTTAAGGTTTCGATTTCAGAAGCGATAAATCAGTTGACGACAAATATAACTTTAGTCAAATCAAAAATGTCTTTATATTTGGCAAACAGAGACACCGAAACAATACTTTTCACACCCATTCAGGTATTTATATTCTATTCTATTTTTGTCGTTAACTCCTTTTTTGCCAGATTTTAGTCAAATATTTACTTTAGTTTTACTCTATTTTAGGCTAAAATACAACAAAACTTTGAAGAAATTGAAAAACTAATAGAAAATAACTTTTCTGAAGAGGAGAGACAACTGATATCTTTACCAAAAATGATTGAATTAATTGAAAATTAGAATCAATTAAATTATTTTATATTATATGAAATTAATTTTTAAATAAATTATAAGAAAACATTTAATCCATTGATTATTAAATAATTTTGCATTTATTGCAGTCATTAACCAAAGCAACAAAAGTTTTGGGAATGGAGTTCAGTTCAGATGAACGACTAGTTCTTTATTTTAACTCAAAAACATCAGATTTTTTAAATGGCAGTGAAATACCCTTTGATTTAATGCGAATTATATTACATAACAATAAATATCTGTCCGGTTTGGCAGTGATTCCGTCCGGCAGTGATCTCTCATTTCACAGGGATTTGTATTAAACTAAAGCTTTTTCTAAACAATTCATATATCACTCGGTTTTTCGTTAAAAGGATTTCAAAAATTATTTCATTCAATCATTTTTCAAACGATTGATTGCTTTAACAACAGTTCAAAACTTCCAAACCTTTTATAGAAAAATTAGTTGAATATAAATTATGAAAATCTGTTTCCAAGATATCTTTTCACAGTTTGTGCTCATATCAAAGGCTTGAGTCAAGTATTCAAATTCGTTGTCAATTAGAAGGAAAGGCATTAAATTAATAAATATTACAAAAGCTTTTTTCTGTACAATAATAATAATAATAATAATAATAATAAAACTTTTCGCTATTTTTATATTTAAACAATTTTTGCATTCAATTAACTAAACCTAAAATTTTGGTCTGCGATCAGAAACCGGTATTTTTTATGCAAACCGAACATCGGCTGACTTTTGTTCTTAAATTTCCGGCTTTTAATGTTTCACTAATGGGTCGCTCGAATTGTGAGTTGTGCTCAACAGTTGTTAACCAAAAACTAAATTTATTTGCGAAGTAATGACACGTTCCTCGAGCACCGTTACATTCAATAAAAGGAGTCGCTCTAAAATCTTCCAAACAACTGCCTGGACTCGACAATGACTGACCCCCTCCTTCTGCACCGGCAGCCGTGTGCTATAAACAAGTTATTAAAATCAATTTTGAAATTTTCTTACTATTATTTTAAATATTTGTCAGACGACTCATACCATCGCAAAGCTATATCCAATCCATAGTGAAGTCCAACTCTGAGGACACTCAGGAATATCCAATGACTGACTGTGAACTGCGATCACATTTGCCGGCGCCTCACAGACCGAACATCGGCTGATATATTGTCTGATAGCCTCTTCTCCGACCGGCATCATAGGTATGGGAGCATTAGTTGAGAGCCAATAGGATTTGTCATTTCTGGAGGCATAGTTGCAAACACTGTTGAAATCGCAAAAAAGGAATGGCATTGTACTGAATCTTCTGAGACAAGAACCAGCAAAGCCTACAAAATAATTGCAATATATTGTACTCAAAAGTAATCAAATATTTGAATAAATACCGAGATCTTGATTGTGAGCCTTTTCATTGCCCTCAATGTATAGCAAACTATATCCGTCCCAAATCTTTTGCATATTCTGTGGACATTCCGGAGGATTAGCAGATTGGCTGTGACGCACCAGTAGTATTCCCATTAAATAATCTGAACCAGATTCACCCGGAGGACCTGGGTATCCTTGCAGTCCTTTAAGTCCTGGTAAACCTGGAGCCCCAGGTAACCCAGATACGCCTCTATCACCCTTGATTCCAGGTAGACCAGGTAATCCTGGTAAACCCGGCTGACCTTCTCTTCCGTAATCACCTTTTGGTCCTTTAAGTGACAATTTTTCTCAATTAAACTCAAAGATGTCAATCAGAAAATATACCTGGAATTCCTGACGCTCCCGGCAATCCGGGCAGTCCTTATTTTGATAAATCATTTATTTATTTAGAATTATAGAATTATCGATTAATTGATTGATTTGTAAAATTTAATTTCAGCTAACCTGGAGGCCCATATTCACCAGATGGTCCTTTGTCACCTTTTTCACCTTGATAGAGCTGCCCGGGAGGTACTGAACCCTTTTCGCCTGATAATAAATTTAATTTATATTTTCTATTCATTTGGCGGCTCTGTTACCAAATATATTCCCTGTCCTCGCACTGAGAATTCCGTTATAAAAGAGGATCAAATCAATAGTTTTTAAAAAGTTTAAAAGGATTTGTTTACTCGAATTACCCGATCAATAGAAATGCAT
>LBFM01001333.1:15573-29898 GCA_000988765.1 Achipteria coleoptrata | reverse complement strand
AAAATTTGCTCTCATTTTAGACTAAATTTTGTTATCATTTTTGAGCCAAAATTCAATCTCTTTAATGATTAAATCGAATAAAAATCTGAGAAAATGTTAAATAAATGTTTAATATTTATCACAATATTTATATATTTTCTCATTTAATGAATACACAGAAAAGTATTTAAATCATTAGATTTCGGATAAATATCAACAAATATTTTACGTTTTGTCAGACGCTTTGGATTGAGTCGAGTCTTAAGCGTAATAATTGGGTGAAACCAATAGGTCTGTAATGACAGCCAACTGGTCGTCACTGAATTTGAGTTTATGGTCGCGCCAACTGTCGTTATGAGTGCGCCGGAAGTTAGACAAAGACTTCTTAATAGCCGTCTATTAATTAAAAATCAAATTTAATAATAAAATCAAATTAATTGATGAAAAATCACTGACAGGAATGGGTTGCGGATCATTCAAATGGTATGAAAGAAACACCAGAATATCGGGCATAAAGTCCGGCACATCATATGGAAAGGCATTAATACAGGCACACAATCCAAGAATACCGCTGTGTCTTAACGTTAGGTCTTTTGGATCAATAATAGTCGTTCCGTTCGATTGTTTTATTTTATTTAATTTGTGATTAGATTTAGTTTCGAAGTGTTTAATAAGTTTGGGTTCAATCTTAACGAACTCGCAGTGCAATAAACCACTCAATGTCTCGGCTGTCGATTCTCTCACTTCAGTCCTTTCATCGCTCAAAAGATCTAAAATCATTTGCGTTATGTCTTTAACCCATAACTCATTATTCATTAAAACAAACAGATTTGAAGAAACCATATATTGGAGGAAAGTGGCGATTGCAGAGCGGGCGTGCCAATTGGCCGCCACACATACCTTTCATTCAGTAATATATTATTAGATAAATATATCTAAACTCAATGTCTTATAAGAATACCTGTTTAGAAATATTGATCGCCATTTCAATGCCGTCCGAAGTGAGTAATGCGTGGCTTAACATAATTATAGCAAAAAACGATTCGCGAACCAACTCTTCATCACTCGTTTCGCTTTGCATTTGACATAACTATTGAATCAGAAATCAAATCAAATATTTTGTTCTCAATTTTGTAAGCAATAAAAAACTCTAACGATTGGTAAGAATTTGAACATTTCTGGGGGTGCGCTGTAGGCAACTCGAGGAACGTTACCAACAATCCATTTGGACATTGTTTTCAACAGATTTGCCGCATCTTTACGTTCCGGCGATTGAGTTGTAAAGCCATTCAATACATTTGATTCACTTTTTTGAAAGTCTTTCGAATCTGATGTCTGAGTGTAAAGGATTTGAAGTCTGGGAATAATCTGATCGATGAATGGACCTCTTTTTGGCGCCCATTTAAAAGTGTTCGGTAGTGAAGGTATGGCCACATCGAACATAAATATATTGCACAGAAGACTGCGATTTAAGAAATGTTTATTTGAAAATCAAACGATAGAAAAGAGTGGACTCACCTTCCGATACGTTCCCTAACGTTTTGATACGAATGAGTCAAATGGTTGTCCTCTAAATAAGTGAGCAATTGTTGTAAGACTTTTTGGGAACGCCATTCCTGCTGCTGAACAGCGCCGTGAAGTAAATAGAGACGACTCGCCTGAAGAAATGACGACAAAATTTCAGCGCCGGCTTTCAAAGGGTCGTCCAAAAAAATATTTAGAATCCAAGTGAGTCTTCGGGCGTCTCTGTTCTCAAATATGGTGGCACTACATGTCCCCCAATCAGCCAATGTTTCAGTCGTTATGTTATAAAAAACTTGTCTCATAATTGGCTGTAAGAGTGATATCATTTTGGAGGTGTCCTCGAATTTCCAATGTTTGGAACCGCGAACACAACCGGCAATTATCTCAGCGGCGCAGCGGTGAGCGCTCTCATGAATTCCGGCCACAAAATCAGTAATCTTTGGCATTAATAAATCCAAATTAAATGAACCAAAATTACGGAACAATCCTTTCCATAATTGAAATCTTTTTGAAGAAAACTTATCCTTTCCTTTGATCTCTTCGAGTGATAAATAATTCAAGAATTGATCCAAAAATTCTTTGTCTGAAAACTTTCTAAAAACTATTAATTGACTCGTATTTAGAGTTTCAATATTTTTGCCATTAAAAGGACTCTTTTTATCGTAAACTAAAAGAGGTTTAGGATAGCAGTAGAACCCGAAGTGAGGTTTGTCTATAAAATTAATTGAATTGAATTGATCTTCAGTTGAGATCACAAGAGAAGAGTCTGTTTGAAGCCATAAGTTATCGGTCGGCAGTGGACTCATTTCTATTTTATTGTGTTTTTGTTTCATTTGTTTGAGAACAGCACTAAAGGCAGCGATAGATATCTTTCGGATATAAAGGGTGTCGTGTATTAAGTTTTTTGTAAATAAGTTGACGGCACTCGTGGGGAGTGGTATGTCGTGTCTGATTAACATACTTAACAATACATATGACAACTGATAGTATCGCCAATGGCTTAACATTTGAGACAATAAATTGAATTAATATAAAAATTATCAAATAATGAGTGATTACTCACAGATCTGATCCTTCCATAAGTGATACTAATTTTTCGACCAAATCTTTATACAAATCAATGTTCGTATCATTTCTTTTTTGAGCCAATTTTAGGGCGTTTTTAATTTCAATATCATTGGGACAGTCATACGCCGGCTTAGGATTGCTTTTGTTTTGAGTCCAAACAGTTTTGGCGACTGTCACACAACTGTCCGGAATGTCGACACTCAGAGCCAAAGTATCAAAATATTTGCGGACATAACCAGTGATCTCAAAATCTATTAATCGAATAATACTCGGCTTTTCTGAATGTTTTGCATTGACTAATGCCGGCCACAAAACATTGAGTGTCGACCAGTCTCTCGCTGTCAACAGAGAACTTCCTCTTCTGCCGAGCAAAACATATAACGATCCTTTAAACTGTTCGTGATTTGACTCTTTATCTTTGCACAGATTTGTCAACAGATCGGGTAAAGTCAATCGGTATGAGTAGGGGAACGACCGAAAACAGTTAAATAGAGTCTCCTGTGCCTGACATCGAACTTCACTATAATGACTGGTCGCTAAAGCCGTCAAATCTTTCATTAATTGTTTGTGTAATTCAGTAAATCTTGTCATCGATTTATTCATTAAACGCATCTTTAGATTAAAAGCATTAATTCAATGGTTTATTAGAAAAACAAATGTAAACAACACTTACTTCGTGTTGGAGAACAAGTCTGTCAATCATTAGAGCTCTGATGTGTTCTTTCTTTTTCATTAATTTGTTGCCCAAAGACTTTTTCACGACTTGAAAGCCTTTCCAACGGGTGTCGAAGTCGTTTTTAGTGACGCCCCAAAAGAACATCGAATTATTATAAATCTAATGAATAAATAATTAGTATTTTCATTAAAAACACTTAATATTTAATCTCAAACTTTAATCAGACGACACAGAGATTTGGTGTCGTCTTCGCACGTGTCGTTTAAATAGACTAAAGTGGAGCGCATTGTCTTCAGAACAGTTTCTCGTATGTTATCGTTGTTTGAGAAGTTGACAACTTTAGAGCCGACACTCTTCACAATCGTTGTATTATTCGGTATTAATGACTCATATCTACAAACAATAAAATAATTAAATTCAAAAAAATTATTTGTATTCTACTCACAAAACAATATGTTCTCCGCTCCAAAGGGGAAGAGCAGAGGCTGCCCCGCAGATACAGTCGAGAATAATAAGTAAAGTTCTCTGAACCTCTTCACGCGTTAAGCTTTTGGATCCGTTTGTCCACTCAATTAAATCATTGAGTTCTGCTCTAAGAAAACGTTGGAGAAGATACTGAGCGAAACTCAGTTCTTGTTCGTCCGGTTCGTGCCATTTGACATTCAAATTATGTATGTCTACAGTAGAGCCCCAGTCCTTAAGAAAATAATAAAATTATTAACTTTTATTTGATATAAAATCACTAACCCTTATGGGAAGGTCTGTCTCGAAGTTTGCGTACGCATCCCATGATTTGGGAATACTTCTGAAATCTTGAGCGCATAGAAGTGTCAGAGCTTTTAAAATATGTTTCAATATAACACTCGATAGTAAATATCCTTTTCTACACTTCAGATGAAGAGTTCGGTCGAGAACTTTAACGATAAGATCTTTATATTTAACCAAATGTTTGCCATCGCATCGAACCAACTCTGATATGATTTGAAGACCAAAAAGCAATTCGTGATCCAAAAACTCTTCGTTTAGAATCTCTTCGCTTTCAGTCAAATTCAAAACTGATTTACAAAAATGAGGTAAAAATTTGCGGAGAGATAGCTCTGGATTTGCCTTTAATTCAAATAATTCAAATAATTTCAATAAAATCTCTTTAAAATAACATTTAATTTAAATCAAACCTTAGAACAGGAACGGACTAAAATGGCGGCGAACTTTCCCGCAACCTTTGTCTCGAATATATGACTCGAAACAAAGAGATAGAGTTTGTCGACAGCGCTCTTAAAATATAAATTTAAGTTCAATTAATTTTGGAACAAATGTTATAAAATTAATTTTAAAGACAAATACTTCTAATATTTGTGGCGAACATTGAAGAAGAATAGAACCGAAAGTTGAGGCCAACCCGACTTCAATAATACCCTCCTCTGTGTTTAATCGTTCACTTTCTTGGTCTAAACGATTGATTTGTTCCAAAGAACTATTTTCTATTAAAACAAAACATCTGTCCATAAATTGTAAGACAAAATCTTCGAACTGAGCGGTGGCTAAACATAATTGGATTTCAGTTTCAGACAAATCAGTTCTTTTATCGACAGCAGAGGAACAGTCAATCATTGGTATCAAAGTAGCAAACGTTGCGATGAATTGAAAGGTAACCATACATTTCTTCATATCATTGACGTCGAGACCATCTAAAGAGCTGATCAATAGTGGCAATACATGTGTCGGTCCTTCCGGATAATATTTATTGCCTTTAACCAGAACTCTGGCCACAGAAACAACGCATTGCATCGAAGCAGTCAATCTGTGCGGTTCTGTCAGTGTCTCAAATGATGAGTACATCTTCTCAAGAACTGGAGGAATAACTTTTTCTGGTCTAAGGAGTGACAAACTTTGTAGGGCTGTCGCAGACTCTGCACTACCGAATCGACTAAACATCGAAATCATTACCACATTTACGATACTATTTACAAATTCGTTGATATTTTCTTCGGTTAGTTTATGAGTGTCGGGAATGGGTGTCCTCCACGAAGGCTTCTGATACCGTTCCCGATAAATGCGACTAACAAAAGAGGCGGGCAGTTTGAAGAGCAACTGTTGGAGCTTTAGATTCCATTTACCGGTATTTGAGGGATGATAATAGGATTCGACTGCTTTGAACAGTTTTGTCACATGTTTTTGACAGTCAGAGAGTGGACCCAACATTGCTATTAACCAGAGAACCACTGAATTTATATTGAAAACGGTATAACCTCTTGTGATCTGCACTTTGTGCTGACCCCCCATTAAATTAAAACTCCGAATTAAATGAGTAAATATTTGGGGAATATATCGGTTCCAATGGATGTAACCGATTGTGTCGTTCGCCAAACGTGAGAATAGAGATATCAGGTTCTGTTCCCACGAAGGAGTGTTCTGTGATGTCTGCCATAAATGCATAAACTCTTCGAACCAGAGTTTGAAACCTTTGTCGTGATGTTCGGGCGGCAAAAGAGTGGGCAAAAACAGTTCCAAATAAGCAGTCGCTTTGATAATTACTGTATCGTACGGACAAAGAAGTGGTCGCCACTCGTCCAGCATTTCTTGTGTTGATTTGAGTGAAAAGTATGGCCGACAGTTGCGGATCAGATTTTTAATGGCGTTCTCATAATTATCGGGAATGAAATACATCCCTAAGTTCTCAAATTGAGAGAACAAAGTCTTCTCAAACAAATCATATAAAGGACGCCAACCAATGGTTAAGTCGTCGCGAGTTATCAGTTCTCGCTTTCTATTCATTCAAAATTAAAGACAATATTTTATTTTATAATTTAATTAAAAGATAAAAGAGTGGTAACAAACTTAAGAAGAGTTGACAATACGTTTGCGTAATGCGCCAAACGATTCAACTCAAGTCCAGGGATTAAAATCACTTCATATAAAGTGTTTATGAAATAAATGTGATCTTCTTTTGAGAACGAATAGCCGTAAAGACGTAAATATCTGTTTAAGATATAAACACATATTTTTTGTCATTTAATTAATTTAAATATAATTATTGGACACAAAGAATAAAATGAGAGATAAAATACTTGGAAAGATCTGATATCCATTGAAAGCCGTGTTTGTCGTTAAGAAGAAGAGTTCGTCCGATATTTGCTTTGATTTGAGACAAGTATTTAACACTTTCCTCGTCTAACAGTTGATTGTATGGCAAATATCGGTTATAAACGATCTCTTTTTGGGGTTCAAAACCTAATTTATTGACTCTTTCGGTGCGAAAGTCATTATTATTGTCACTAATTGTTAAATCATTAAATGAATCGATTGTCGACTCATTTGATGACACATTTTCATCAAACGCTTCATTCAAGAGATCCATAATTGCATCGAAAGCACTCCTCTTAAACAGATTTTACAACAATTTATTATTTTATTTTAATTCAATTCAATTAAAGCAAAATTAAAATATTAAAACATTTAATATTAAAACAGTTGTTCACAAAAAGAAGACATTAATGACGTAATACTCTTTCAAATGACTTGCATTTTGATCAATACTTTTGACCACATTTTCAAAACCCTGTATTCACTCATTTATTACATCATTCAATAATTATTTCAATTCATTTTCATTAATAACCCAATTATTTAAAATTCATTTTATATTTTCTTATGGACTCAAAAACTGATTTGTCTCACAATTGTATGAATGACCACAAAATCAACAAAAGTTTAGTTACAAACCTATAAGTAATTAAAATATGAATAAATATTTGTCAAACGTACCTGACTATTATCAAAAAAAGGCATCACTTAAAGTCTTAAAGTTTATCACAAAGTTGATCAGAGTGTCCAAGGATTAAAACGTGTTAACCCTTTGATGATTAAAAGAAAGAACGATAGAAATAAAAATCAATTTAAAACATTTCTTTGACTGAGTTTTATCTAAATTGAATTAAAGTGTTAGAGTTGAGGCACTCTTATTAAATAATACAGAGAGAGACACAGAGATATGGTTGATGGACCATCAATGATGGCCAAAACATTAAAGTTAAAATCTATACAACATATAATTTAAAACTTATCGTACGTAAGGCTATCACATGGTTTGAGCATGTGTCAAATTTTTAAAGAGAGATATTATGCAATTAGCGTTTAATTGTATTTATTCAAAAGTGTAATGTATCATGTTTATGGTCACGACCTCTAATTAAAAATTCAAAAACTAATCATTGGTTTTACTAGGGTTCTAATAAAGTGATTCTTGAATGTATGAACCAGTCATTATCATATTCATTTCAATTGCAATAAAGTAAACTACAGTAAACAATCGTTAGCTTTAAGTATCAATAGCTTTAACTAAACCTTAAAACCAGATCCTATGGACGTAATATTAAATCCCATCGATAGCTTTAACTAATCTTGTTAAAACTAACGATTGTCTGTTGTATTAATTAATTTTATAGAAATTTATTATTCACTTTTAGAAACAAATAGGATTTTACATATGAATCAAAAAATTATTAAATTTTCATTAAATATCATTTCTCATACTAAAATTTTTTTAAAGTCTTTCAAGATTAATTTGACTTTACGCATTATTAATTTGCTTATCAAATCGATTCATGATGTCAAAACCGAATAAAATGCAAATTCTTTCAAATTAAGTATGAGAAATGATATTTAAATGGTAAATAATTTTATCCCAGTTTATGATTCAAATTGAAAGATTTATATATAAAGTAAATTTGATAAATTTTGAAATCATTTAAAACTTCCAGGTGTACTTGCAGGTGCATTAAATCAATTTTGGAGTCCATGAGTTTAGAGATTTTAGTCTATTAGAGAATGTTTAGTAACTAAAGTTACTAAAGTGAGTGAATAACTTTTAATACTAATTGAGAGTAGGTTTGGATTTAACTAAATATAATAAAAATATTTAAAAAGTGGTTAAAATTATTGACACTTATTGTCAAACTCTTTGACTAAAAGACTTTTTAATGGCATTTAAATTAAATAAATTTCTTGAAAAAAAATCATTTCTGGAATAAAAAGTTGACTGAAAATAAGAGACAATAAATGTTTGACGAAATTAATGGTTTGAACCTCTATTTGACGCGTCATTCGATTCCAAGAGTTTTAAATTTCAACGAAAAACATAAACAAACAAAACATTGAAATCCAATATTGAAATAATCCAAGATTCAATAATCAAAACATTCCTCGATTTGTTGTACATAATGTCAGCGATGAAGAAATGTCTGAGTCATTCATATCTGTATCAGAAGAAGTCTGAAGAGGAAGAGATCATTAGTTTGAATGTCGGGGGAAAGCGTTTCACGACTTCTCGTCAGACTTTGACATCGATTAGCGATACATTCTTTACTGCATTACTTTCGGGTCGTATTTCTTCTCTGCGGGACTCTTCGGGTGCAATATTTGTGGACAGAGAGCCGAAACTGTTTGCAATTATATTAAATTATTTGAGAACTCGTCAGTTGTTTGACATAAATCACTGCAATTTAGATATGCTTTTACACGAATCACAGTTTTATGGCATAACACCTCTCGTCAGACGCTTACAACTCTGCGAACAACTGCATCGTAAGCCCACCTGTGGAGGGGATATACTATTTCAGGCACACATCCGAAGCAGCCGATCAGAGCCTGTGCGACAAGTGGTCGCTCACCACAACGCTATAGCTTTGGCGCACAACCATATCGTTACCTGTTATCGACTGAAGGACACAATGGGCTGGCAATTGGTCTTTGAGTCACAACCAATCGTTGATATAATAGAAGAGATTGCCTTTTATTATAACTGCGGTGTCGCTCCTCTTACGGGACCCAAACTAATGCTTGCAATCAAAGATCGAAAATCAATAATCCGTTTGTGGTCTATAACTGTCTCTCACTATAATAGTATTTCTACTAATAATAGTAGTAATGATAATAATTATAGCACTACCGGTGCCGGTAATGGACCACAAAAGCAAGAGATCGGACGCTTTCATCTCAATAATTGTTATATTAATTCAATGTTTTTTATTGGCTCCCAATTAGGTATTAATATTCTTATTATTAAATTATTTTTATTTGTATTCTCATATATTTCAGTTGCTTTGGGTTATGAAAGGGGAAGAGTAGGTGTTTGGCACTCGTCATCACAGCATTGGTTAGTACAGGATCTAAAACAAGGAACAGCTGACGCATCGACAATAACAGCGTACGATAAGGCCGGCTGTAATTTTTTACTTCTGGGCTCTCGTTTGGGTTCAATATATCTGATAGATATGCAAAAGTTTCCGTTACGTATGAAAGACGGGGATCTACTCATTAACGAACTCTATGAGGACCCGGACTCTGAAGAAATTACTGCCATTTCCTGTTACTTAACGCGAACACCAAAAACAAACGGAAATTGGGTTGAGATCGCATACGGAACCAAAGGAGGAACTGTTAGAGTTCTGGTACAACATCCAGAAACTGTAGGACACGGACCACAACTCTTTCAAACATTTAAAGTTCATTTGAATGGAATCGAAAGAGTTATGTTAAGTGAGAAATATTTAATCAGTGTTTGCAATAAAATGCATGTCAGGACCTGGACTCTCACCAGATTCAGAGGACGCATATCGACCCAACCCGGATCCACACCTCACGCCTCGTTTAGAATTATTAAGTTCGATGAGGATCTGTTTGGTGATGATTCCGAACAACTGTCTGCTAAGAGTTGTTCTAATGTTGAAAGTAGTCATTTTGATTCAGAAGTGGGTCCCTTCGGAGATCAGGACGACGGCGACAAACAAGTGTTCGTTGAACTCTTCCGATCACAGACTGATTCGGCTAATGTTTTGACCGCTTCTAATGGACACAAGATTTGTAATTTAAGTTCAGTGGACGGGTCGCTAATCACTGCATTTTGTGTTCACGAATGTGAAGCCGTTGCGATGGGAAACAGATCCAGACGTTATATACTCACCGGTCATTCCAATGGACACTTACAAGTCTGGGATCTGACCACTGCTCTCGATTTGGCCGCAAAATCGAGTCCACCCGAAAGTCTAACTAAAAGTCAACTCTTAAATGAATTATTAAAGTAATTAAAAAATTATTTATTTTAAATATATTTTCGATCAAAACATTAATTAAAATAATATTTAAATCAAATTTTAAAATAATTATTTAATTATAATTTGTGTAAATAATTACTTTTTTACTTAAAATAATTATATAAAAAGTCTGATTTAACTCAATATTAATACCATAAGTATTGGGAAAATGTGTTATAAAATAAATTAAATCGATTTATTGAGAATATCTATTATATCATCATTTTTGAAGTGTTGTGCGATTTTGTCGGCGTCTCTCTCATAGATATCTCTTTTTGATTTGTTGACACCCTTTTGATTAATGAGGTACTGAACCACTTGTTTCTCGTTATTTTCGATGGCCTGACAAACAATAAGTCAGACAAAACAAAATCAAATCACAAAATAAGACCATAATTATTGAAGAAGACGTACGACATGTAGACATGTTCTGCCAAATATATCGCTTTGACCCAAATCAGCGCCGGCTAAACACAATGACTCCAGTCTTGTAATGTCTCCTTTGGCTGCGGCTCTGATCACAAATTTATATTAAGAATAAAGTATAAAGTGTTAAAGAAATATGTACTTGGTCGCAGATTCTATTATTCTGGTGGTCGCCTCCAAATAAGCACCGGCTTGTCTTAACAGTATTATTATATCTCTAAAATCATGTTTGACAGCCAACTGTAGTGGAGTTTCATTATTTCTGTCCTTCACGTGAACGTTAGCCCCTATTTTACAAATTATATATAAATATATTTAAATATTTTACCAAAAAAATGTAACCTTCACTCAAAAGATATTCAACAACTGTTTTGTGTCCATTCCCTACAGCGATGTGTAAAGGAGTTCTCAAGTCATAGTCAGGTGCACAGAGATCTGCTCCGGTCTTTTTTAAGTACATCAACTGTTGGATGTCTCCCTTCAATCAAATCGAAGGTTAATATAAATTTGTGAAAAATTGTTTTACTTTTGCAGCGATGGCACAGACAATGGCAGGATATAAGGCTTTTTTCAAAGCATTTATTTCTTGTTTGTGCGATACATTTAAAGTCTGAGCGATGGCTCGAATCAATTCAATGTCTTCGTATTTAGTGTCCAAATAAGAACTAAGTTCTCCCCTAATATTAGTTTGAATTATCTGTTAATTAAAATGTTTTGTCAAATGAGTAGTGATCTCAACATTTAATTATACAAATCTAACATTTCTTTTCTGTTCGAGACTCCACTCCTCTTTACTTAAGACATAAGAAAGTTTCGTGAGACAGGCTTCGGGTGTCATATCAGAACCACTGATAACACCTGCCTCTACTAAAGCGTTTCCTGTCTCATAAGAAGTAACGACTTGACCCGTCAGACATTGAGTGATATTAACAATAATAACCCCCCGATCGGAGGCTTTTTTAAATTCCTCTAAAATATCTTTCCTATTAGAGGGAGCATTACCCGAACCATACGATTGTAATACTACGCCTTCGATGGGAGGATTTAAAAATGCCCGGACCTTCACGTGGAAAATATATTAGAATATTATGACCAAATCAAATGACTTACATTTTCAACGGTAATACTCGGGAAAAGTCGCAAAAGACCGACATTTCTGCTTAAAATTGGGTGAACACAAAATTTGGCGATATTTGGAGATCGGAACACATTATTCCACTCAACTAACAAAAAATTAATTCAAAATTAATTGTTTTTCAAAGTATTGACTTACCATTGATGTCGATCCCAATTGTCACGAGTGGTGCCATATTTGGTGAATCAAATGCATTGAGTTCACTGGTCGACAGTTTAGAGGTTCGGTTACCCCTTAAAAGTTTATTATTGAAAAGTATAGTGACTTCTGGTATACAATAATTTCCTGCAAGAATTAGTGAGTTTAAGAAGTTTTCCCTCCCATCAGATCGCGGCTAAAATTATATAACAATTAAAATAAATTTCAGAGTAATTTGTACTATACTTCAAATAATGGAATTTGTGAGCCGGTAATTATCACTGTTTTTCCTAAATTTTCGAGCATAAAAGAAAGGGCTGATGCCGTATATGCCATCGTATCTGTTCCATGAAGTATTACAAATCCATTAAAGTGATGATAATATCGCTGTCAAAAAAAGTTCTATTAATAATCTATAGAATATTCTACACAACTATTAATTATTAGATTTAAATTTATGCTCGAATACATTTACAACTCTCATTGAAAATCAACAATTTATTTATCTATCAGTCAATTAAGAATATCAGAAAAGATTCTTGATAGTTCATGATAAAGTTCCCTGTTTTGTGATTTTTAGAAATTGAGATTAGTTTAATCTAGTTTATTTTTCCGGAATTATTGGAATTTTAATAATTTGTTTATAGATTAGATATTATACGAACTTTAATATCGTGTGCAATATTGATCCAGTCATCAACAGTCATATTGGATGAGTCCAAGAGTGGGTCGTATTCATAAATAGTGTAAACGACTCGATTAGATTCGTCGGTATCGCTATTAAACAAATCAATAATCATTATAATCATAAGTGTTTTGTTTGTATTTCAATCGTCAGATGATTTATAAAGAAAAACAAATTTGTTTTCCTTTTTTCACAAAAGATTTTAAGACTTTTCTGAAAAGACCTTAATATCTGATAAATATTTAAATAAATACTAAATTATTTAAAGTAAGCCTATAATCGGAATTTCCCATAATTTGAAACTAATTTTTATATTTCATATTAAAAAATAAAATTATTTAACTTACGGTAAAACGAGGGGTGATTTTTGTTCCGGAAGACGGAAGTGTTTGTTTGCATATATCGGGTCATGGAGTTGAGGATACCGTTTGAGCTCTGGTTCCAAAGCATTAGCTCTGGGCTCGTATACTAGATTTTAAATTAATTAAATCATTTCACTTAAATGATAAGAAATTGAAAACATTGAAGTGAGACCTCCTTTAGAAGATCGCATCATTCCAATGGTTCCTCCCGTATAGAGAACTAATACTTTGCTTTCATTAACCAAAGAACCACTCGATTCGGCCCGACTTATTGACTTGTTTTTTCTCAGGATCTTTGGTTCATACGATGGATCCAAAGTTGCATTTGATGTCCGCGATTCCTGGTCTGATTCAGATGATTCTGATTCGGACCTCTCTTTAAGGGTCGCATTCATTGTTTTAGTATCCAAATAATTACCAGAACAGAGTTTATTCCAAAAATATCATTTTATTCAATACAAGTTTTAAATATAACTTAAGCGATATCTGGAGTTCGATCTGCTTATAAGGGTTCTCCCTTAGGAATACCTGTTCTGCAATAAAGTCTACAATTTTAAAGATCACTAATCAATGATCGGTTCCAAAGTGTAACAAGAATTAAGTGTTGCATCACTTGTTGTTTGCATTGATTTCCTCAAAATATTTATTATTTGTTACAAAAATTCCAATTTTTATTCAAACATTTTTTGGAGATTTTGATTTCAGAATCAAATTATTTGCAGAGCGTTTGCGCTGTTATTAAGGCTTGACATCAATTCTCAATGTTTTCGTTTTTATAGCATATCTTTCTGAACAACAACTGAATTGTAATGATTCGGATTTATAAAATTAAAAGATCAAGGATATACACAATAGGAGTCATATTGTAAGACAACTTAGCGACAGTTTTTAACAACAAATTAATTAATAGATTATTGGATTTTATTTTTTTAATCGTTTATTTTTAACTCAATAGAATATGACTCAATTCTGGAGGCAACCCATTGTGAAAATCAATTAATTAAAACAATATTACTTATTTTAAATTAAATGTTCCTCTTATTAGAATTGATATCAGGTATCACTTATTTAAAACTTTCATTTGAAAAAAAGTTGAAGGATTGCATCACTTGTTTTGGAGAGATTCAGATTTGAAGTTTTGCTTAAAATTAATACTATGATTCAAAATAACTATAATTTATTTTTATAGTTTCATATTTATAATTATATAAATTAAAAGTATATTAATAAATATTTAATGG